>VZUA01004027.1:35201-55438 GCA_013401035.1 Horornis vulcanius | reverse complement strand
TTTTTTTCTGGTTTAAAAAATAGTATTTAAAATGTTTCTGACCTTTATTGTTCAATTTGCACATAGCTTTATTGACTTCTAAACCTTAATAAACTGATTTTTTAAATGCTTCTATTATCAGGTTACTAGCAGTTTTGTACTGTTGCGGTGGTTTCATGCCAGGTGTGGTTTCCACAGAAGTCAGTGAAAGAATTCCTTGATTTTAGGACATGCTGGGATTAAGTCCATTCTGTGTGGACATAACATGTAATGTCACAGGATCATGTAAAATACAAAACAAATTTTGAACTATAACTTTCTTGTCAGCATGTGCTGTATGGCTGAAATGCCACGAGAAGAATCTCTATGATAGCAATCCTCCTCCAACAGCGAATGAAGTACAAACAGAAGGAAAACCAGATGGCTGCCAGTTTTACCATGACTGCCTAGAGTAGAAAAGTGAAGTAATTCCTTTGCATCACCAATATAATTCGTAAGTTCAATTCTTAGCTTATTGCAAACGTCAAGGAAGTTTATGAAACACAGAATGATGGCCTCAACTGCGCGAGTGCTGGAGCTACATTGGGCCTGCCAGCGAAGACAGTGGCAGTGTAGTTGAACGGATACTGCATTACTTCTACCAAAGGTTTGACTTCCATTTCCTTTCTCGTGGCCATTCCCTCTCAGAATCACTTTTAAGTTCCATGGAGCTCATACAGGATGCAGTTGCAGAGTGAAGATAAACCTCACCTTCTCGTACTGTATGTCATCGCTGTGCAGGGTTTACTGTGGGAAATGAGAGCTACTCACCGAGGAAGGCTCTGGGTCATAACCTCACTTCCTGAAGGAAATTCCAAAAATGCCCTGAAGACAAAAGAGTGGAAACAGGCTGGAATTTCTCTCCATCTGTCTGCCTGTATGGAAGGAATGATTTCATGTGTGCTCACTTCCTAGCCTTTTAATTACTGACCTGAGCAGGGCTGGAAAAGGCGTCAAATCTGTGTTTGTGCACAAGATAAAGTGTCTCTTGGCTCAGGCCTTCATTTAGGCAGGGATGGTTTATCCTGGGTGCTGACAGACATGAGGGAAAGCTCTGCTTTGTCCCAGGGATAAAGTCACTNCTAGCCTTTTAATTACTGACCTGAGCAGGGCTGGAAAAGGCGTCAAATCTGTGTTTGTGCACAAGATAAAGTGTCTCTTGGCTCAGGCCTTCATTTAGGCAGGGATGGTTTATCCTGGGTGCTGACAGACATGAGGGAAAGCTCTGCTTTGTCCCAGGGATAAAGTCACTTCTGTGCAGAGCACCAAAAATGTATAATCATGGAAGTCCAAGTTAAACCCTTCTGCTACCAGTGAGTAAATAAAGGCAATGTACGGAGATGAGGCAATGCACAGGGACATTGAAATTTTAGGGGTGTTTTTATCCGAGGGACTAGGGCCCTTCTGCTCCTGAAGCCTATCAGGCATTAAGGTTGTTTGTCCCACACGTCTGAGATCCTGTGACAAGGGCTGAGCTGTGTCATCACAGCATGGTGCCACTGACCCCTTGTGACTACCGCCCCATTTCTGTACTGGGAGTTGATAGCCCACAGGTGAGTCACTTCCCTTCCCTTTGCTGGCATTTCTGTATCCCTTGCTTATCTCATCTAGGCACTGTGGGCCTTTGTGGAAAATGACAGTTTCCCCTATGGAGGTGACTGTGATGGGAGTCCAGTTCTGGAAGGGAGCTCAAAGCCCTACATAATTCATGCAGTAAAAGGTATGCACACCCCAGAGTGTGGCACTGGGCCATGGGAAGCATTTCCTACACTCCTGGTCATGGTGACTGAAATCTGCTTCCTCCACAGACACTCCACATGCAAGTCAACAAGAATCAGACAGGCAATAATAACTGTAATAAAATTATAACATTAATAACAGTAAGGGTTCCTGCTGTGAAAAAAAATGAAAAGGCCATTTTGTCCTGCTCCTGGCAGGGAACCCTGTAGCTCCTCAGCCATGGCCATGCATTCCCATACACCAGCAGGTTAGGCCAGAGGTACTCAGGGTTTTGAGGCTGCAGTGTAGAAAGCAGCCTTCTGAGCCCTGGCCTGCCTTCTGTGTGCGTGGAAAGGGCATGCAGCTTTGTCCTGGTGATGGCCATGTGACTAACAGGCAGAGAAAATGAACTGAGAACTGAAAAGGTGCATTATACTGAATGTCTACGTGAAATAGAATAGCCTGAATTATTCAGAGCAACCTGGTCCTTTGATGTTTATTCTTTTTCCTAGCTGTTCTTCCAGTGCAAGAAATACAACAGGGATAGAAAATTATCATAAAATCTGTCTGTTACTTCCCTGGCAACTCCCTGCCCAGGTATTCCTGTGTGAGAGCCAGGTGTAGCAGGGTGCTTATTGAGCAAGAGAGGAGCTGCAGCTAGAATGCACCATGGACCACTCAGCAGGAACTAACCTTGGGCTTGCTGTACACCACAGGCTGTCAGGACTAAAACTAGGGAACAGAAATATGTGAAAATACTGTTATCCATCCTTATCTTACCCTGTCACCTAAGAAATACAGGGATTGCCCAAATGTAACATTTCTTAATTCCTAATCTGGCTCAGAAGATCTCTTGCATTTTGTACTGGCTGAGGCATTGTCAGATGTTGTAAAAAGGTTCAAACTGACAAAGCATTCAAACCCATGGGTATGCAAACTAGAGCTATGTAACTTGCTCAGCTCTGAGATGCTGGAAATTCCCCAAGGTTCTGAAGTTTGCCAGGAAAACATCTATTGTATTTCAGTAATTCCCCATATGTTTAGTTGTTTGGGGTTTTTTGTTGGTGTTTTTTTTTTTTTTTTTTTTTTTTTTTTTTTTTTTTTGTTTTGTTTTTTTGTGGGTTTTTTTTTTTTTTGAAAATGAGATTAATTCAATAGAACTAAAGTGTCAAGGTTTAAGAAACAAAGAAAGGAACCCCAAACAAAATCCACCTAAATTAAGTTCCTATTAAGTTCCTAAATTAAATTTGCTTTTGCAAACTTTTCTAATGCAATCTTTCTACTTAGAGATGGAAAGAGTGCTTATTAGTTATCATCTGAATTATTCTGATGGAACCTTTTTTCATTTTACACGATCAGCAAGAATTGCATAGGGTCATAAAATCTCCCTTCAACTATTACTCTATGCTGAGAATTTTCCATGGTAATTAACAGTTATTAAATCAACTCTGCACACATGAGCTATAAGAGCAGCACGTGGCCCAGTAACTTGTACATGTTTTCTTTTAAAATAAGAAGAGCCTAGAGAAATCTGAAAGCCAAGGAGCCAATATAAATGACAATATTATCCAAAAGATTGTTTGGGTGTGTTTGGGGGGTTTTGTTTGTCTGTTTGGTTTGGTTTGGTTTGGAACATAATCAGTGTAGATTTATGTGAACCACTGAAGAGAATGACAATGTTAAGGACCCTGCAGCACCAGGATGACACAATCCTTGTGTGTCACAAGTTTGAAACTTATGAAAGCAGCAGCAACAGGTACAATGCAGCATTACCCTTACTCTGCTGAAAAACCCTACACGGCAGCAAAGCGGGAAGTGTTTCCTTGCACTTGGAGTTTCCGTGCTGCCTTCACGAGACAAAAAGGCAGGAAATCCCATCAGCCACACCCAGGAATGATCCGGCTTGGAAAAGTCCTAATAAAGCAGAGCTCACAAAGCTCTGTCAACCCTCTGTGAACCTTCCACTGAGCCTGGGGTAGCAGCCGCATAATGGAAACCTGATACAAAGGCCAATATTTATTTTGAGCTTTTCTGAATGACTGCTTGGAGAAGACCCATTTTTAGGTGCACAGTACCATGACTGTACATAAAAACAGCTCGTCAGAAACGTGTGTGACCCAAACCCCATTAAATATTAAGATGTGTCTGTAGCAATTGCAGTGTTTATTCAGAATCTCTCTACTCAGCTAAAAGTGGGATTAAAATACCCAATGCACGGCTTTGAAAACAAACGGCCATTTGGAAAACACAGGGTAGAGAGGAATCACCAAATAAATACTGGGTTAAAGTTATCTGCTGGGCTTTGTGAAATCATGGATGAAAACTGTTTCACTACCTGGGAAAAATCTGGTGTGTACCACAGGTGACAGCTGACACTTACAGGTCCTGACCTGAGCTGTCTGCTAAAGGCAGTTTTGCTCTCTTAAACACAGAAACATTTGGCATAAGCCAAGACTTCTTGACTTAGCAGGATAGCGATGTAAATTGCTGGAATACAGTCTCAGACAGATTTTTGCCCATACTGAGCAGCCAGAGCTGAATAATGTGAAGGTGAGGGTGTGAATTACTTTAAGCAATAGAAATAGAATTTATATGGTTACACAGAATATGCAATAACAATTTTCATGATGTAAAAATTGTATTTGGCACAAGATTGTGATTGAGAGTATATGGGAGAACAGGTTTCAGGAACAATTTGGGATTGCTGGGGGAGGGAGTTGGACTCCACTGCAATATTTTCCACTTGAAATGAAGGAATCCTCTGTGGTAATGCAGACACAAAGCTGAGGATTTTGAGAATTCTTGCTTGTGAACTCTATCCTTAGATCTGTAATTCTTTCCCGAGCAACTCTGGGCAAGGTCTCATGAACCCTCCCACACAGAGATATGTATAATAGACACACAGGGATGTTTACAAGTGAATACTTTGAATTTTGTGGTACTATTCAAAGAGTTTGTGTCTGTGTCATTTTGAATAAGGGGGAGAGTCTGCCAGGTCAATTATTACCCAGCTACTTGCAGTATTTCCTTGTGCTTAGATGAGCTGGATGCTGCTGTATCAGTTACTCTAAGGTGAAGGAGAAAAAAAATTCTACCAACATGTGCAATCCTATCCTCATGTTTGGAAGAAGGATCGAGATGTTAGCTGGAAAACACATTCTGATGAAGTGCTGAAAAACAACTCACCACAGCCTGCATTGTTATCTTTCTTGCTTTCAGGCAAGACACAACTACGGTCTAACGATTTCTGCTAATCTGGTGACCACTTCGATTCCTGTTGCAGAAGGAATCCATGTGAGCCATTTCCCAAACACCAGGCACTTTTACATGTTTTTTATTTCCATCACCACTCCCACTTCTATTGCTGGTTTAGGCACAAGATAAGAAATTGCTTGCAGCTAGTGTGTATTCCTCTCTCTGATGAGGGTTATATCATCCATGCACCTTTTGAATAAATCCTCTATGTTGGCACAGAGACATTACTTCAAAGCAGCCTACAACTCTATTCCAAAAAGTGTAGCAATTTTTTTTTTCTGCTGTTCTCAGAAATTCATTACATTTTGCATTTTATCAGCTTTCTTACTGTTCTTATATGTCATAGTGCAAATGTTGTTTGAGGAAATATTTCAAATTAACCTTCATCTCAGAGGCTCTCCATTTCCCAAGCAAAAATATTTGAATTTTTTTCTTCTAATAAATAACATAGCTGTGAGGGAGAGAACTTGTCTTCACAACTAAGGTGATAGTGAAGGAACAGTGCATCTTTCAACTTGAAATAGCTCATCAGTGAATGTGAATCTAGTCAGGACTATTTAATGATACAGGGTGAAGTTTTCTTTTCACTAAACTTGCTGAAAAATGCAGAGGCATTAAAGAGGGTTCAGAGGACAACAAAGCAAGGCGCTTTAATAGGATGAACTGACATAAAAGGCTCAGTGAGCAAAGCCTTTTCCCACCACATCGGCGAGAATGGGGAAACACAATACTCAGCCCAGCAGCTACGCTATGGAAGTATGCTGGGTCGTACAGAAAGAGAGCGTTTTAAAGCTCCAGACAAAAATTAGAGTCTGTCTATAGAAACCAGAACCAGTTAAAACATGTAAAGTATTTCAGAGTATTTTCAAAGTATTTTAATGTTTGAAGATTCAAAGTACCTTAGTATTTCAGAATATAATTAAGCATAGTTGGTTTTTATTGTTATTTTATTTCTTTTAAGAAGGACGCCTCCTGCACTTGAGCACGGACTCTTTCCCGCGGTACCCGCAGTCACACCCGCCAGCCCCGAACACACGGCCCAGGCCGGGAACGGCGGCTCCCAGCCCTCAGAAAGGCCAGCAGCGACTCGAGGGACGCGTTCGGAGGTGAACACGACCCTCCCTTCCTCTCCGAGCCTTTTCGAGGCCACCGACACCGCTCCCGCTGCCCTGGCCCCCGGGCCCCTTCCTGCGTGCTGTTCCTGCGCTCCGCACGGTTTTCCTGCCGGCCCGGCCCGGCGCTTCCTGCGCCGCGTTTCCCTTCCCCGGCGCTTCCCGGCGCTGTCTGGGGCCGCGGCGGCGGGGAACCCCGAGCCACGGCAGGGGAACCGCAGCCACCCCGAACCGACAGGACAAACCGACCCGAACAGAGAGGACACTGAAAATAGCTTTTATCTTGGTGATAAGCACACGTGAACGAGGAGCGTGTGCTGTGACGGGGAGAAGTTTAAAGCGCCTCGCCGGAGTTAAAGGCAGTCCGGGCTGCGGGCGCGCTGCTGCAGCTGCAGCCCGCAGGTCTCTCAGCCCTCGAAAGGTTTCTGCAGCGCCTCACAGAGCGTGAAACGCCGCCCGGCTCCGCCGGTGCCGGGCCAGGCAGCGGGCGTCAAGCCCGAGCCCAAAAGGTGAGAAGCCAAGAGCGGCAGCTGTAAAGCTGGCCAGGCTTTCACAGAGACAGTTTTCGTTGGTGCTTAAGTACTTAAAGAAGCCTATTTACTGCAGAGTATGTCACAGGAGCACCAAATCATCCCCTTCAGGGCAGCCCCTCAGGCGGGGCGAGGCAGCCCCTCAGGCGGGGCGAGGCAGCCCCTGCCCCGACACCTCCAGCCCCACGGGCAGCCTCTCCTGCCAGCAAGGGGGGACTCTGTGGCATTGTGAAAACAAACATAAGTCTCGTGTCGTCTTTCTTTTTTCTTTTTCTATTTCTATTTATTTTTCTCCTCCCCTCCTCTTCCCCCCCGCCCCCCCTCCCCCTGGTAGGAGTGTATTGCAGGTCTAGGATTGGTTGTGAAAGGATTTTTGTTGAAAGCTCGATTTTTATTTTCACTTGGCTGAAGCAGCAGCAGCTCAGCCGCCGGCTGTAGGAGGTGGTAGGGCCGAGGCCGTGCCCGGGAGGGCCCCCAGCCCCGGTGTAGCTCACTCAGCGTGGGCGCTGTTCGCTCCCCAGGCGCGGGGCACTCGGGGGGAACCCGCGGGCCGGGGGCGGTGAGGGGGGCGGCAGCGCTGGGGCCCAGCGCAGGGAGCCGGGGGGAGGCAGGGAAGGGTCTCTCGGGCGCTGTGCCCAAGAGGAAGGAAGACCTCTGGTCTAGCTTGATTTGTCTCCTCACACTATGGCGGGGGCTGCGGTGTTTGTGTGGGAACGGTGTAGATTTGCAGTAGTAGCGGTGTGTTTGTGTGCTCGTGTAAGTATTTGTGGCTACAAGACAATGCCCCCGCTGAGCGCAGGCAGAGTAGATGCTGCTATTTGAAAATTAAAGCCCAGAGTAATGAAGTCTGGGTAGCTGGAGTTTAATTACAAAATTCATTGAGCACACGTGCGAAAGCTGAGGCACAGATCATAGACATAGTGTTTATTTCATTCTTGCCTTTACTGTGGTCCTTCAAACTTATCTGAGTGTTATCTCTGATCCACCTGTGGGCAGCCTTCTGGGAACAGGTTACTGAAGACACAAGACACAGAACAGGCTGCTACCACCCCAACCTGACACCTTGGGAATTATTATACAAATTAATGCTTGCTTGGGGAGAGGACCCAGCTTTCTCACACAGCTTATCAAGCAACCTTCACACTAGCCTTTGTTGATCTTGTGTGCATTTATGCAGATAATGGTTATTTTATCAACAAAGTGTTTTGATCATCCTTCTTGAAGAAATTTCCTTGGGACTGGTTCCTTTAATCAAAGCATTTATTTGTAGGGATAGAAAGGACTTCAAACAAACAAACTCATGCAGGTACACTGGAGAAAGTGTAAGTATTCCTAGAGGTCATGCTTTTTGTCCTGTTTGACTGTGTCCCTGCATGAAATGAGGCTAATATGGCTCTGATCTACACTTGTTTTCAGAGCGAAGTTGAACAAATAGCAAAGGATTTTTAGATGTATTAAAAGGCATTTTGATATGTGCCTCGTGCAGCCTCAGCCTTTTGTGTGGCCTCTAGTCTCTTTCTGTTATGGGAAATCAACGTAATTAAACTGCCCCTTCCCTTCTAAGATGAATGTCATTGTTATAATACAATGAGTCAGGAAAAAAAATATTAACTTCAAAATAATGGTAGTCAGAACTCACCAGCATGAGTTCCTCTCCTTCCATCAGTCAGCTGGAATGCCTTAACTGTGTTTCCTCATTGTGATCAGAATTTGGCAGTAATTTAATGAAACTGAAAGTGGAAGAGTTCCCACAAATCAGAAGTAGGATTTTCACTGATATAATTGCATTTATGGGACCTCCTATATGAAGTCAGGAAGCTGAAAAAAGCTTACCCCCTGTGAGCATTGCTTGGGTACATCAAGCAGGTCCACATGTGCCAGGGTTTTGGAAGTAATATAATTATGACTTCAATAGGTTCTGAGATTTTATAGCCTTTAAAAGCTTGAAAAACTTGTACATTCAGGCAATACTGTAATCCCTACATTTTGTTGGGTTATAGGTGTGGAAAGGATGTCAAAAAATGAACTCCTTAGATGAAGAGAGAAGCAAACAGGTCTTAGGTTTCTGCTCAGTTCTCTTCTAGGGTGGCTGGCTGCTGAGCTGGCTTTGGTTCTGATTGTGACCCTCTGGCTGATGGCATGCTGGCCTGGAAATACTATGTAAATTGACTGCCTCTAGAGGTTGTTTGTACTCTGCCATTAGCCCTGCTTTAGACGTGAAATTTTAGACAAAGGTGGAAGTTGTGGAGGATAAATAACTCCTGCAAATTAAATAAAATTTTGGTCTAACAGAGATGGTCACAAACATAATTCATAAGGGGTTCATGAGCAGATTTCCCATGTGGTCAGGATGATACTCAGGAGTGCAGTCACTCTCACACAGACTGTGTTACTGCTGTGTCCATTACAAAGAAATGTCTGGCCTGTTTGACTAGTTGTGGTTGAGGTACAGCAGTTTCTGTCGCTGATGATATGTGAGAGAAGAGTATAAACACTGTCATTTGCCTTTGACTCCTTGTTCTGAGTGGCTCTGTGTGCCTTTGCATTTCAGTTAAACGAGCTTGATCTGGAGAGTGATTTAGGAAAGAGGCTTGGACTTTTGTCTGCCTTGATCCCAGCAATCTCTAAAACACTGCCGCAGTATCTGGTGAATTTATTAGTTTGCAAACGTGAAGTTTGAAGACTAAGTTAGATGAAAAGCAAAAGAAGACCAGAAGAACAGGCTGCCCTTCTTCTTTCCATTTGTAGCTACACGTTTCTGGAGGTTTGTGTTTGAATTTAATTTACCTTTCACATGGAAGGTATGTCAAGTGCAGACACGTCTCCTCTGTGCTTTGACCTGGTCAGCTGAGCCTGAATGTTGTAAAGCTGAGTAACCACAAGGCAACCTAAGCTAATGTACCATATTTTGTGTGGCTTACAAGTTTCAGCAGTGCTAACATGGCTAGCTGCTGTCTGGACTTGATTTCTCTTTCATCCCTCCAGCCCTAGATATTCTAACTTATTTGCCCTCAGGCATGCAGATGCACCCAAAGCTGTTTTGATTGCAGAGGCATTACTACAGTTCCGTTTGTGGTTTCTGTGTGAATTTCAAAAGCAAGCTTTTATATGTAAAGTTCTAGGGAAGTTGAAATTAGATTGTTTACTTGTCTTTTCTGGAGAAGGATGAAAGTTCATATTTTTTGTCTTGCTTTTCATAAGTATTTTATTTTGTTGGTTTAGTTTGGGTTTTTTAAGCAGCTCAGGCGTCACCCCATTATTCCTTGTTCAGTGGTCCATCACAGGACTCTGCTGATTGGTCTCTAAAAGGCACTTTTGCTTAGTCTTTGTTATTCTACAACAGTTAATTAGCAATGGGACTATGAATGGAAAGCATCATAAAGCAGAAAGGAGGCTACAGGAGTAGTGCAAGGATGATACTAATTTAATGCAGATCCTCCACTCAGATCAAATTTGTTCTTGGAACAAATGGAAGTTCCACCAAAGTTGTTAAAAGTTCAAGCCACTTAGACAAGACCTGCATCTGACACTAAGTGGTCACAGCCTAAGACATTGGCATTGCCTCTGGGTCAGACTTTGGACTCTTAATGTCAGTGAAAGATTTACCATGAGTTTGGATGGAAGTGGTGTTGGAATCATTGTGAAAAATAAATGATTGTTGCAGTTATTACTTTTTCCTCTGCTGCTCCTTGCTTGCCATCTGCATTTTTGCTCTCCAGCATGAAAGGGAAATCGGAAATTTGATCATGCTTGTGAGTTTCAGAATGACAATCTGAGATATTTAGAAGAACCAAACTTCAGCCCCACCCTGCCAGGCATAGTTGAATTTGTAGCTGAGCAAACTCAGACAGCCTGCCTCAGCAAGGAAATGAGCAGTATTTTGTTAATTCTTGAGAATCCAGAATAGAGCAAAACAAGTGAATGACAGCTGTGTGAGGGTCTATTTCTTCTCGTGAAGTGGGATTCATGTCATAAGCACAGAAGTATTTTGTGAAATAATATTTGTCCCAATTTAAGGTACAGAACAAGCACTGCAAATGGTGGGGTCCTTTCTCTGAAAGGGCTGGTACTTAACAAAGGTAAGTCCAGGTTCTCAGAACTCCCACCCTGTAGGAGATGAAACAATTAACCAATAGTTTAGGAGGTGAAGTTGAAGGTTTTCCTGTGGGCCATGGATGTCAGCACCCATCTGTGCCAGATAGAGCTTTCTGTCTCAAGTCTTCATACATCATAAGAACAATAGGATTATCCACTTAAATACATTTTGTTTTTCTTTAATCTCTCAGAATGTACGTCTTTGTTTGAAACTCAAATTGTGGGGAAGATGAACCCCTTCTGAGTCTGTTGTGGTTTTGCTCATTCTCAAACTTAGATGATTCCTAGAACCTGGCTTCTATTTTTCTTTCAGTTTTTGGAACCTGCCTCTGTCCTTTTTGATTCTGCCAGGCATGGAGGGAGAAATAGCAAAAATCCATGAAAAATGAGCGTTCCTGTGGGGTTATGGTACGACTGGTCACAGGGGAAACACTGTTGTATGTTCCATTAGGGATCAGTCAACATGATCTACTGATTTGTAAGTTATGAAACTTGCAATATCACAAAAACTTTAGTGTTGCATAAATTTATGTAGCAGAAAAGGTGATAGAAAAATAATCTAATATGTTGTCGTACCTTTAACAATGAGGAGTATAGAAGGTCATCCTAGAGACATTTTTAACTTGTTTATATCATCTTTGTGGGCAAAGATTCGCAAATTCTTTTGGCCATTTATCCTAGAACTTTGCTATCCTTACCAATAAAATCCCTAAAATTCTTTTTTTGCAATTTAAGCCCATCACTTCATATTCTACCTACTTTGCCAATAGAAGTTTCTCTTCCACTTTCAGTTGTGGAAAATTTTTATGTATTTAAAATCTGGCAGGCTACCTTCTCATTCTCTTAGTCTTTAGACTAACTTACAAAAGTAGTCATTCCTCAAAGGTAATTTTTTTCTATTCCTCCAGTGATTTTTATTTTTTCCCTCTGGACTCTCTTTAATTGAATAATATGTGATGTGAGCATGCATATACATTTTTTAAGAATAAACTAAATGGTCTTAGAACTTTGAACAGAAAGCATCATGCACAGAAAATGTCTATGTGGATACATCATGTTTTAAAAATGTCTTTTAAATTAATTAGAACTTCCCCTTTGAACGAACACTAGTGAAGAGAGTACACAGGAGTGTTCCAAATGCAAGCAGACTATGAAGGAAATCAGACCATCAAAAGCTGTTGTAGGTGTCAGCTCAGATGAATGAGAAATAGTGGCTGGGGACAGTTTTGTAATAAAAGCAGGAGAAATGTTCCTGCCTGCGTTTGGATTTGTCTTCAGATGCTCTCTGAAATCATTGCCTGGTTCTTCTTGGTACTTGCTACTGAAAACTGATGGATTTCTATGCTACTAGAAATGAATTGTCTCCCTTGTTTGGTACTTTACTTACAGCCTGTCACCTGTGAAAATTGCAGAGAATTTATTCAATCAACTCAGCGTATGACAACTTAGCAAACAGAACTTTTGCTGTTTTCATTGTTTTCTGCCCCAAAATCTAATTTAAACCCAGGTTCCTCTGTGACTGCTGAGGGCAATGGAATGTGTTTTCCTATGTGTTCTGTGCCTGCCCAATGCAATAATTTCTACCACCCTTATCTTTCCTACAGCCCTCTGACATCTCAGTATGCCAGGAGCAACTAGGCCACGGAGAGGGCTTCTCCAGGATTCAGCAGTACTGACAGCCCTGGGAAATCCCACTGCTCCAGCACCTTCCTGTTCCTCCCACCTTCACAACCTGCCTATGTTCACGCCCTGCTTCTTCTAGTCCTACCTGCTTCTCCTTTTCCATTGAAAACTGCTCACTTTGTAGGGCAGAAAAGATCTGGCAGGAGGGGGTTCTTACAGCATTGGTTTGGGGGAAAATAGAGGGAAGTGCATTGCTCTCCTGGAGTGGGGAAAGTGGTCCTACCCCAGCTGTTAATTTTCCCATGAGGCTGAAACACCTGTCAGCAGACCTTTCCCCATTCCTGGTTTCTCCTCCCACTCCTCCTGTGTTCTGTCTAGAAGCAGTGTTTAGTTTTATCTTGGATACGAACTTACATACCCAGACAAAAAAGAAGAGTCAGCTGCTGAGCCTGTGATTAGGTAATGTGTAATCAGGTAGCAAGTGATTAATTAGTTCACTTCCGAGCTAATATCGCTTACAGGTCTTGGGTGCTCGAACAAACCCTGGCCGTGGCTGAGTTTGGCTTTCAGCCGCGCTGCGGGAGTCGAGGGACCCCGTGCGGGAGTGGAAGTGTCCCTGGATGCATCCCAGCGGCCCTCTCTGGCTTCCAGTCGCACAGATCGGGCGGGTGGGATGGATCGGGATGGGTCGGGATGGATCCCGGTGCCGCCGATCACTCCCCGGGCGCGGCGCGACCGACACCTGGCGGCAGCACGGACGCTTCTCCTCCTCCCGGTCCCTGAAGCCCGGGGACCGTGCTGCAGGCAGGGAATTAACGGAGAGCAAGGACGTGGTCCCCTACGGTATTTTGGTAAAGACAGAAGTATGATACAAAAACATATATATGCAGGGAAAGGATTTAAAATAATCTAAAGTAGGTCATAAAACGTACTTGTTTATAGGACAACATTTTAGAATCAATGGTATTTAACATCTCTGTTCTGAATATTCTGATTTAGTCAGAAAAAGATGGAGATGTGAACAGAAGAGAGGATGCTGTTACCAGATTTTTGTTTGTAAGGCAATAGAATAGTTGAGACGACAGATTTTACAAATGACCTGTGTGGCTTTGACTGCAGATCTATTTCTAGATTAGCCAGAATGTGCCACTGAACTTTATGGAATCTCATTGGAGACAGTAATTGCCCCAGATTCCTAGGATTTTATTATAGATTCTCTGTATATGGTACTTAGACACTAAAGTACTTTAGTACTTTAGTACTAAACTGCTAAAAATACATATATCAGCTTTATGCCTCTATTAATGATATTTGTCAGTATTGCTATGGGCCATTGTCTTCCTTGAAAACAAGCAATGTTCTCACTGGAAGCAGTGAGAAATAGTAAAAGTGGTGATTTGTAATGAAGTTACCTGAAATTACATTTGTCAGCTTTATCTGCTAGGAGGAAACAAAACAAATCAAAGCACAAAAATACCCAACCTTAGGCTATTAGAAAAGTTATCAATTATCAACAATTTGGTTTTAAATGTCACTTAGGTGTACAAGTTCAGTGAGTTTAAAATACCTAGAATGACTCTGCTACTCTTATTAAAACCATGGCAAAACCAGACATTGAATCTTGTAGTGATTATCCTCAGTTACCTAATCTACAAATTAGCAAGGATGTAGGAGCCTGAGTAAAACCCCTTGTTGTTAATCTTATTACAGAACAAAGTCTTCTACACTGGAGACCAACCTATGCACAGGGAAGGATGCAAAGGCAGCGAGAGAAAGCACTAAAGATGTCAGATCTTAATCAGTTTTGAGGAGAACAAAAGGTAGTCAGTGCAGATGTGCAGCAGTACAAAATCCTTCTATCAGCACTCCAGATTTGAGAATTGTTGACATGTAACAATTGAGACCAAAAGTGATACACTAGAATGCTGCCTGGAGAGTTTGAGACAGCCTGACAATAATGCTGGACTTGAGGTGCGATTTTGAACCTGTCTGAGCATCCCATGGGAAGTGTGACACTGGGTCAGCTGTTAGTCTGTGGTGAGACAAGGCTGGCTGGTGGCTGGGAGACTCCGTCCAGCTCTCCTCTGCCTCTGCATTCCCTCCTGTTCCATCCTCCACAGTCAGGAGGACTGGGGGCTGCCTGCCTGCTGTGCCTCCAAAGAGTTTCTGGCCTAAAATAAGCTGCTGCTGCTTTCATAGGGATGAAGGAGGGTTGGTGCCCTGAAACTGTAGTCTGTCACCACCTACTAGAACTATTGAATAACATTGCAGTAATTATAGTCCATACCTGAGAAATATGAGATTCCATTGTCCTGACATCCTCTGGGAGGATAGTAGATGCTATTTTGTCTGAGACCCTCTGTGAATGCACTCTTTACTCTTTTAAAAACATTTATGTATCAGTCCTTTATGTGTACAGCTTCTCTTCCCTCTGTGCTGAAACATAGAGACTGGCACATGCACAGAGGTCAGGGAAAGTCTTGGGATGCAATTAAAACGGGGAAGCTTAGGCTTAACACCAGAAAAAAATCCTCCCAATGAAAAGTATTCTGTAGTGAGTCCAACCTCCCCAGGGGAAGTTCCATTCACTAGAGTATTTAAAACTACTGTAAAACTCAAATAAATATGCAGTAGGAAGAGTTTTGCCTTGGCAGTGAAACAGAACAGATGGCTTAGCAGATATCATCCATCCACAACATCTACGGTTTTGTCAGTAAGATGTTAAGTCTCTAGAAATAGCCTGCACAGAGCTTATGTCAACTGGAGCTGTATAAGCCATTACAGAAATCCATATCCCTCTGGGGTTTATTTCATTTTCCTTTTAGAACAGCAGTAACAGTTAAAGTACAGGGTATACACTGGAGGTAAGTAACTAGCTGGGATTAATGATGCTTGGTTCTGTGCTGTGCCATCAGTTTTTGCCAGTTGATCATGAATTGAAAGGGTACAACTTCTGCCTCAGTCACAATTACTTAACATTTTTATTCCTTCCCCTCCTGGACACAATCAGCATGTAAAAACTCATATGATCACCTTGGTCCAAAAACAATCAGGTCAGAAGTTGGATGCCTGTTGCTTTGTGTTTGTGTGATTTTATTGGCCCAGACTTTCTTGGCGATAGCTTAGAAATGTACTGCTGTAATAAACAGTAAGTATTTCTCATATTTGATATTAAGAATAAATCTGCACTGGACCCCAAATCCTCTGCTGAGCTTTACCCTAGATGTTTTGAAACAGTTGTTAACTTGATAATATTTAATTCTGTTAGTGTTCATTTCTATGGCAAGACTCTAAAAATTTACATGAAAGTTGGCCTGGTAGGGAATATAATAACAGTTTGAAATGCTTTTGCAAAATGCACTTATATTTTCATATATCTTAAACTGTTATCATGAAATCACTTCATAAAGGCTACTTGGATGCAATGTTAAAGTTGTAAAGCCAAACACTGCAGAAGTCAGAAATCCCTGAGTACCCCTTGCACCCCAGGGGAGCCTTGACTTTGGCCTCCCCTGTGACTCCTGGGAAGTCCCATCCTGGGTATTGCAGCCTTGTCTGTAGCTGGTGTTTTTATGTTTTTATTGCCTGGTAGGAAGTGCTGGAATGTGCTGTGTGGGAGACACTCAGAAAATTCAACCCCTAAAGTCCATTTTATTTTTTATGAATTAGCTTTGGTGAAGATTTTTGGAGGATTTAGTCAAGCTTTGGTGGTGACCAGGTCCTACAAATATATACTTCGCAGCTCGACCCATTTCAAAGGTAGAGATGCTAGAACTTCCCAGTGAAAGATAAATTTGCAGAGTTGAGAAGGTGATTTTGAGATCCCTTGTGTTTTTGGTTTTGTTTTGTCTTTTTGGTTGGCTGGGTTTTTCTTTTTTTTTCATCTCCCCTGCAAAAGACCCCAACAAAAATCTGAAGCCAAATCCTTAGTCTGATGCAGACAACTCAGTGGTAAAGGAAGGCAAAATGTCTAAAATCTGGCAATGAGAAGCAACAGGAGAGTTTAGAATGGAAAACACTTGCTAAGCAGTGTTAGCTGTGTCTGTTGTCATTTTTATGTATTAGGAATCATTGAACTCTTCCTCTCCTTTCATGTAAGAGAGAGCTTCAGTCATACAGAACATGACCCAAATTCATAGCAGCGTAACGAGCTGGCTTTTTAAAATACTTGTATGTTTTGATACACATAAAATATTAGGAGAAATTTTCTAAAATATGTGTGGTAGATGTATTCCCAGCTGCTCTTTGCAGCTCTGAAAGCCTCCTATTTAATAGAGAATCCCTTTCAGCAAGCTCAGAAGGCAGAAATGGACTGTAATCCAAAGCACAGCTCGAATACCCCTCTAGCACCTTGTAAAAAGGAAGAGCATCATAGTTGAAGCTGATACCAGAGATAAATGTGAATTAGAGGGCTGCTAAGGGGCAGCTTTGGCACTGTGTTTAAATTGCCATTTTAGAAATGCTTTTAACAGTATGTGATAAGTGTATGTTTAAAGGGGGGGATGTATCTGGGGTAGGAACTGATTAAAAATTAACTTACAATAACAGCATGAAAGGTAGAAGAGGACAGGATAATGTTTTATTTAAATGTCCTTACCAACCTATGTTTCAGCAGTGTAAATTTTGTTATGAAAGTGAAGCTCATAGGATGCAATTCAGTCACAGCCTCCTTGGGGTTGTGTGTGTGAAATTTTGCTTTGAGGAAAGCAAGTTATAAAAAAAAATATAGATATAAGACAAGCAAGATCAAAGCATCATGTAGAAAAAAAATTAGGAGACAGTTGTGTTAGTTTTGAATATGATGTAGTTTTAATTTAGTAAGAAAAATAGCACAAAGGGTCAAGTCTCTCACTAGGTGAAGCCTAACCCAGAATTGCTGCAAAATGGCCAGTGCAGTATTTTTCCATTTTTCATGATGATAATCCACGCCATCTGAATGCTGAAGATCTGCTACCACCCAGACTATCTGAATTAATGTCAAATGCATACAGAATGTGCACAAAGAGCAATGCTGCATATATGCCTCATAATCCTTAAGGTAGCTTTTGTAACAATATCTGGGACCTTTGAGGTTTGGCTCATCTGAATCAGGTTATAGAAGGAGATGAGCTAAATGCAGAGCGGGCAAAAGAAGTGGCATGATTTTTAGAATACAATCTGCATGTTAATTAGTGGGTTGTTTCTGCCTGCTTTAACTAATCATGTTTTCCTATGCTAGCTAGAATTCTGGGCTGCTAGGCTGAGATGCTGGCCTAGTAGCAGAGCTGGACCTGGGTTAAAAAAAGTAGTAGCACTGCGAGTCTGCAAGAAAATCTTTTCACTTACGACTGCTATTATTTTAGCTATTAGCTAATTGCAAAACTCCTGGAAAAATATATGTTTCAGTCAGATCATTGAATCCCTTTGTGAGTCGTCCCTCAAAAAAACCCCTAAAATCATGGATTGAAGTCAAGGAATAGAAGCAAATTCTTAAGGAAAAGTAACATTTTCTGATAATGTCAATTATGGGGAGGAATGACTTCAGAAGAAGGGCAAATGTAGTAATGGGGCTGGATATGTTTAGTGTTTTTGGCTGGTCCTTTGCTTCCTCACTGTCCTAGGGTTGGCTGGTATACACAGTGCCTCTGTAAATGTGGCAATGCAAATTTTACTGGTTCCATTTCTAACAGTGTATAATTCAACTTTCCCTTAAATGGTTTTCTAAAGCATAATTTCCTGCATTTCCACGGTGATACTTTTTATTTCCTCCAGTTTTTGGATCCCAGCATTTATACAGAAGAGTAAGTCAATACTGAACAACTAAGACAAAGTTTATTTTGACTAGGTTCATTAAACAAAATCCATCCTGTGTGGTGTGTTACTGCTGAATCCATGATGAAGCTGAGCTCTGTGTGGAGGGGAACCATTTTTTTGCCAGTGCGGTATTTCCAGCAGAGGGCACATAAACACACCTTTTCCAACCTCTCTAATATTTGCAAAGGAAAGTTCCACTGTGAAAAGGGGAACAGCAAGTTTTAGATATTACAGATATAGACTATGAATCTGTGAAAAGAAGATGAAATAAAACAAGCTTTTCATAAAAAAGTAAGGACAAATGAGCAAAATTTTGCAACATCAGCTCTTCAGTTGATGCTTTAGCATAATTCTTTTTCTAACCCTTTTTTAACATTAATCTCAGGACATCAGCTGTTTTCTTTTCAGTTTCCCCCTCTTTGGTTAGTAATTTTCTAGTATTATATAAATGATACATAAGGATGGGGAAATTACATCTACTCTCAGCGTTCTCTATTGTGCAAAGTCGACTCTATTTTTCCTTAGCTACAGATTCTGATTATCCTCAAGTTTCCTGCCAGATTTCTTCCAGCTGGTACTGCAGCACTCATCCTATGACCCAGCATATGCTTCTCCCTTGGACACCCATTACTTCTTTCCTGAAGCACCATCTGAATAATCTGTGGATCTGCGGGTTTCAGTTTGGTGAATTACAAGCAACCTATCTGACCCACCTTCTCAGCATCTCACCAGAATGACCCTGGTGTCTCCCCACATAGAATCTGTGCCTTCTGGGAGAGTGGAAGGATTTCACTCTTGATGTGAAATTAATTTGCTTTCAGCAGAAGATGAATTCCCCACCCAGGGAGAGGACATTACAGAAGGAAAACTTGTAACTGCAGGAATTTCACAAGCCTGCAATTGTCATGCAGAGAAATTTCAGAGGTTTGCTTCAGCCAGTGATACCTAGTGCTTATGTCTCAGTCTGACTCTGTCTCTTGTATCTCATTTTCTTGTCATGCAAGTGCCACGGGTTTGCTTTTAGCTTTGAGAAAATATTATGAAGTAGTGTTCATGTGAACAAATTTGCTATTTTCTCGTATTTATGTGAGGCACAAATGCATACAATGGGAGCAGTATGATTTTTACTATGTCATTGTAGTTTGCTTCATGTGTCCTGCAGGGAACATGTCCTGTAATTTCTGGGTCCTCCCAGAAAGTCAGTATTAGAATGCCCAGGTGATTATTTTCTGTATTTGAACTAGATCTGAATTTTCGTATGGGTTTTAGCTAACTAAGTTAGGTGTATCACAAAAAGAAAATACTTGACTTACAGCTCTTTAAATGTTTATATATAATATGGTTATATTTTCATTGCATTCCATGTCTCCAAGTGATGTCCAGGGATCTCAGATGTATATATTTCATCACAGTAACATACTTCTGTGACTTTCTGCAAGCAAAAGCATATCATGCCAGTTAATAGCTGTTGTTATAAATACAGGTAAACGAGGGATAATTCCAAAACCAAATGGATTTTTCTGTGTTTGTCTGCATGCTGGTGTTACTATTTATAGCACCAGAATGCCTACAAATCGCAATGACAGATACCTGTGTTGTGGTGCCACCCAGTGAAGGGCTGCAGTCTATGTGAGTATCTACAGATGCAGCAGAACGACCAACACTACCCTGCTTGCATAATCCCAGGCTTTGGCAACAAGGGGGTTATTTTGATGATCAAATATATGACCCAGACTCACAGGCTTTGAGGGTCATGACCTCTCTTCTCTTGGAAAAAACTGGCATATCTAGTCACACTCACTTTTCCTTTAACAAGTACTTATTCGGCATATGGAGGGGAAGGAGAAGTGCTTGGGCTGGATTTTCCACAGCTGATGGTCACACAGGGTTGCTGTTGAAGAGGAGTGAAGGCTAAAAGCCTCTCTCTTCTATGGTTATGTCAGGAATGGAATCACCACAGGCTTCTCAGTCATCCCTTTTGTTGAGCTCTAACAAGTGGCAGAAGTTTGAATAGCCAAGGAAGTAAGGAGAATCTAGAAAATGGCAGCTTTTTTCTTTTCATTTACCTTGCTGTACTGTTTGTGTTTACTGT
>VZUA01004015.1:3961-16142 GCA_013401035.1 Horornis vulcanius | reverse complement strand
AGTAGTAGCAGTAGTAGTAGTAGTAGTATTAGTATCATCACCATCATCATCAAAATCAAACAATAATAAATGACATTATAAATAAAAAGTCCTGAATTTACACTATCCAAGATGTTTTGAAGAAAAGAAATAAATGCCTTTTCTGAGCATTTGCTTGTGCTCAAAGAGTCTGAATATCCTTGTGTTCACATCAAAGCTCTTTCCTCCAACATATATATAGCTTCAGTTCAGATGTCTAATTACACAATTAAGTTAAACCAGATACTGAAATATGAAAAATTAGAACCATTTTCCCAATAAACAGAAAGTTTTCAACTGAGTGGCCAGGACACTGAAATATACCTTGTGAGAAAACATATGTTTAACCTACCCTTTTAAGTTTCACTATGGTCCCATAACATTTCAGAGGTTCAACGACCTTGGCTTCCAGTCTGTCAACCTACAGAAAGAAATCACAAGGTTGCTAAAATCATCCATATCCACAGTGTGCAGAAATGGGAAACAATTAATTTAACAGTGACTCATCTTAGTACGGATTAAATCCACATATGCTGAAAAAATATTAGGATAAGAGTTTTTAAAAATTTTGTAAAAACTACGGTCAAGTACACTAACCAAGAAGGAATTTGTTTTTTGAAGAGCTCAAGCTGATTTCTAATGGAATTACTTTTTTCATAATTAGATCAGGATAAATGAAACATGGAAAATTTTGAATATATCAAACTGAGTACTAAATACATCCAACATTGCATCTTGGAGTTTTGTAGCTTTCTATCTAAAGATCAGTGTATTTTCTCTACATGTCCTGACAGGTTAAGCAATCTTTGCTATCAAATATACTGTACAAAATGAAACACTTCCTAAAGATAATGGAAACAGCATCACTAGTTCTGAGTGCACTAAAAATACCAATAACAGGGTATGTAAAATGCATAAATGCTCTCACAGATGAATGGTTCTGATTTTTTGTTTCAGTTCTCCTAGTCAGAAAAACAGCTACATATGGTCAGACAAGCAATAGGATAAGACCTGCTTGTCAAACCTGACAAAAGTGTCTGAGTGGCCCCAGTGTAATCTGCCAATGACTTATGGACCATGAGTGAATGCTGTGGCCCATCACTGTTACATCCAGATTAGGACAAGGTGCATACCTCTACTGGGAAGGGACAGTTCCCTCTATATTGGTAGTCACCAGTTAGCCTAAATCTATGCCAGCTGAGCAAACATTTCTTCTTCATACCATCTACAAGTGCACTGTCAAACAATTTCACCTGAACTGCCAGTAAAACAGAAAGGAATAAGGCAGTAAGGCTTTAAACAACACGTTACAGATGTACCACATAACCTGCCCATCTTATATACCTACCCTACCACATGTTGTGGTACCTCACTCTTCAGTATTTATCCATCTAGCACTGCAGCTAAACACCAGAAATTGATAATCCTCATAAGCTAATTTTCTCTTGCCTACTTTGTCAGAAAACAGGAAAACTGTTAAGTGACTTGATACCCAGAAGAAACAAAGCTGAGGTAATATATTTTGTTTTCAGGAGCAAAGGAGAACTTGATTTAAAGACTAAAAGCCTCTTTTTTCCTTTGCTGCTTCTGCCTTTTTTCTTTCACAGGGCAATGTTGGTTTACAGACAGGCAGGTAGGAGGATGTGGGCCAAATGTCAGTTTTTAAAAACACATTTAAAACCAACAAAAGCAAAACTGAAGTTGTTACATATGTACCTCAAAATTACAGGTTCATTATTTAATGATGAAAGCAGAGTGATCATGCAGTCTGAGTTCGTATTCACCTTTGGCCACAATAAAATTTTATTGGCAGAGGATAATTTGCTATTGCATCAATTGAAACTTAAGGACCTACATGTGGCTCAGTTGGAGCCAGATGTATATGAGCTTATGGAAAAATAAAAATCGAACACATCCTAAGGTTTCTTATTACTTCTTAAAAATCCCTCCCTAAATAGATTGTTAAAGATCCACACATATTCCTTGTATTTCAAACTCTCTGCTTCACATTTTAACTACTTTTAAAAGGTTTTCTTTTTCGACTTCGTTATTATGAATGATGACTTGCAATACTCTCCAAAATAAAAAGTCCTATCTGAAGACATAAAGAATGTCAACTGTTTCAGTCTCTTTTTTGAATTATAGTGGGTTTTAGCTGTTCAAAACTATAAATGGGAATTTTCTATGTTCTACTAGAAGAATATATACATACTCCAAAAACTAGTTTGCGTACATATGAATGTGTTTTTTTAATCTCAGTATTTGGAATTCTGCATTGTCAGTTAGTTTGATTGGCACCACACACAAATGTGTAAGCGGCATAAACACCTTTCTTTATACTCTCACTCATTTAGCAGAAATGTGGCTATATAGTCACATACGATCCCAATCATTTTACTTTTAATGTTGAACTACAGACTTATGAAATCTACAGTGGTCCCTGACAATACCTCTTCAATACCATTTCTGATAATGCTTAGCAAAAGGAAAATTACTGATTTTGTCTCAGCTGCTATGAGACAATTCAAGTCACACAACTAAAAAAGAACACTTTATTAATCATAAATCATAATCTAAAGACTAAGAGCAATAAAAAAATCCTTGCTCTTTCTCAAATACTTTATGTGTTCATAGGGATAGTTTTGATGACTTCAACAGGACTAATTTTAGGCAGTTTTCCCTGAAGTGATTAGGAACGTAAAATGATGAATGCTTTGGCAGCCTACCCTGCTCAGACATTAATATATTTAGATGTGTTTTCTCCTGTTTCTATTCTGATTGCAGAGTATATGATTTCCCTTTAAATCACAGATAAGTAACTGAAAAGTTCAGATGGCAAACACAACATGTACAGCTTTAATTTTGTACCTCTGCCTGGCGATAATCCTGAAGTCTGGAAAATTCATCTGCAAAGTTTTTCAGTCCAACTTTTAAGTTTGGTGTCTCTGTAGCTGCATATGCATATATTTCATTTACTAGAAGATCTGCTTTGTCTCGTAGTCTGGCAGTTTTACGTACATATCCAGCAAATATTTGGCACAATTCACCAAAATGTTTTTCCACATTTGAAACAGCATCTTGCATTTGTCTAGTCTGATTGTCCCTGGATACCAAAGAAAAATAAGAAGGGCAGAAATGTTTACAACACATACAGAAGAAAAACTATATAATGATACTATTAATAATTTGAATATTTTATTTCAGTGCAAAGCAGAAATTTATTTTGAAAAAGAAAATGTTGTAACTGATGTAATACGTGCTTTTATATGAATGAAGAACAAACAAACAAGCAGATTTACACTTAAAGATCCAATAGATGAAAACCCAAATCACAAAAATCTGCTTGGAAGTTTTCCTTCTGCATTTAAGCAAAAGCTCACTATTACTATTGGTATTAGTTACTAGTGCAGTGGTAGCACCTGCAATCTCAAACAAGACTTCTGCAACATCACCCCTTCCTGCAACAGCCTCCAATTTAAACAGGCAAGGCAATGGCTGGAGAAATTAGGCAGTAGAAGAAAAACTGGTAAAGGTATTAAATGTTCTTTAAATTTCAACAGTTACCAAACTGCACTACAGAGGATAAATACCACCAAGAATTAAAGAAGAAGTGAATGGACACAAGAGGTGAAAATTCTAATACCACTGAAAGGACATTCATCACATTAATAAATTACTTTCTTTTAAACTACAATGCCTGTATGTGTCATTATTAATGATTTAGATAAGTGTGGTAGTTTTGCTAGGAAGTGATTTTTCCACTACAATAAGTCATTCCAGTAGCTCACATATTTCACTTTGTATTTTGCTTTCATACTCCTATATTATTTGATGGTCATGTGAACTCATGCCAGTTGTTGATCTGTGTGAATCAGCTGTAAGACAATTCAGCTAACAGTACCTGCCAGATACCTGGTCCTAAGAAGTCTCTACAAGGTTATTGATGTGAAGTACTAGAATTCTCTGCAACAGAATTCACTCCTACCACTACCTTGGCAAGGGACAGAAACAAAAACTTCCTTCATATCATTAAGCTATTCCAATACTGCTGATCAATATTTAAATACTGACTTTGTATCAGGTCATCACATGATGATCAGAAAAATTCGAAGAAATTTGGTACTTTGAGACTAAGCAACAATGCAATCAATTCAAATGAGGAACACCTTTACTTCAGGAAAAATATTTAATAAAAAATAGTTCTGCCTTGGGCAAAATCCCAGTGGAGTTGCTTCCCGGCAAGCTGTCTGGAAGACTGTTCAGAAGAGATTCAGTTAAGGTTAAAAAAAACCCAACAGGACATGCTGGAGCACAGAACCATTTGAATAGAGACGGTTTCATCACGTGAGTAGGCAAGCAAGAATTTAATTAAGTACTAATAAAGCTGTTTTCTCAAATTATACTACCTGATAAGATCTTCAGTGAAAGGTATATGTTTCCTATTTTCTTGAAAGATCTTCATGCCAGAAAGTGTTTCCCTCCAGGAGGAAGACATAATCACCCTCTTTACAATTCAGACCTTACACTACACCCATGCAACTAGTATTTAATTTTGGGATGCGAAACACTACGCTTTCTTATATGAGGGTGTAAAAGTGTTTATTCCCCCCTCATTATGGCGACCGCTTAGAATTGTCCGCAGAATTATTCACGTATATGAATTATTGAGAATTATGCCTACATACATATCGGCAGCACAGCTTTACTCCATCTCTGCATAGCACACTAGGCCTGGAAAAGTTTTGCGGCCTTTCCCGGAGGAAGGCAGAGGCGGCCCCCATCTCCTAGGGAGGCAGACGCGCTAAGAAGGACCGGGCCCGCAGCGCGCCCCGGCCCCCGCCAGCCCCGCTTCGGGCAAGCGGCTCGAAGGGAGGCCTCCTCCCCCGCTACAGCCCGGGGCTCCCCCGGCCCTCCGCGCCCCGTACCTGGCGTCCAGCCCGCGGCCCAGCAGCATCATGGTGGCGATTGCGGCGGCGGCCGGCGGGAAGCAGGGAAGGAGGGCGGCGCTCCGCGTGCGCTCGGTTTCCATGGACACCCGGCCCGGCGCCGCCCCTCGGCCTGCGGGACGAGCTGCGGCAGCTCGGCGGCCGGGAGGCGCCGCGGGGGGAGCGCACCATCCCGGGAAACCACAATCGGTGCGGTTGGAAAGGAGCGCTGAGATAACGCCACCGTGTCAGCTGGAACATGGCAGTGACTACAGCGTCCAGTCTTTCCTTAAACACCCCCAGGGACAGTTACTCCACCACCTCCCTGGGCAGCCCCTGCCAGTGTCTAATCGCCCCTTCTCCGAAGAAGTTCCTCCTTATATCCAACCTAAACCTCCTCTGGCCCAGCTTAAAACTATGTCTTCTTGTCCTGTCACTTGTTACCCGGTAGAAGAGGCCGACCCTTGCCTGGCTACAGCCTCCTTGCAGGGAGCTTTCCAGAGCGATGAGGTGCCCCGTGAGGCTCCTTTTCTCCAGGCTGAACACCTCCGGTTCCCTCAGCCGCTCCTCACAGGACTTGTTCTCCAGACCCTTCCACCAGCTCTGTTGCCCCTCTCTGGACACGCTGCAGCGCCTCAACGTCCTTCTTGTAAGGAGCCTAGAACTTGGCACAGCCCTCGAGGTGTGGCCTCACCAGTGCTGAGCACAGAGGGACGGTCACTGCCCTGCTCCTGCTGACCACGCTATTTCTGATACAGACCAGGGTGCCATTGGCCTTTTGGCTACCTGGGCACATATGCTGGCTCATGTTCAGCCGCTGTCAACCAGCACCCCAGGTCCATTCCCACAGGGCAGCTTTTCAGCCACTCTTCCCCCAGCCTGTAGCATTGGAGGTGGTGTTGTGACCCAAGTGCAGCGCCTGGCATTTCACCTTGTTGAACCTCATACAGTTAGTCTTGGCCCATTGATCCAGCCTGTCCAGGTCCCTCTGCAGATCCTTTCAACCCTCCTGCCCAACTTACTGTCATCTGCAGATTTATTAAGGGTGCATTTGATTCCCTCACCCAGATCATCAGTAAAGATACTGACTAGGTCTGGGACCAGTACTGATTCCTGGGGGATGCAAATAGTGACTGGTGCCTCCTACACATGAGCCCACCCAAGGGCAGGGGCAAGGTCTGTTCAAGGACAAGTGCAGGGTCGAGGCCTGGGCTGGTACAGGAGCAGGAAGCCAGAAAACTTGAGCCACTCCCACCATAAAAAACAAACAGACACACCCCCCCAAAACCACCCCCCCTAAAAAAAAACAAACAACAAAACAACAAAACAAACAACCAAAACCCCATGCAAAAAAAGAACCCCAAAACACACCAACTTGTCTTCACCTGAGGGAGAGCTGTCAAGGATGGGCAGCCATGGGAAAAATCCCATGGAGCATCAGGAAAGATAAGATCTTAAAGAAATGAAGAACAAAACAAAACCAAACAAAACTGAAAACGTAGAAAAACCCCTATCACCCTCTCTGTAGTGGTATTGTATTGGGAATGTGGCTTCAGGATTGTGTGGCCATGATCCTGTCAGGGTCTCTGCACATGCTGTATGAAACTAATGCAGAGAAGACTCTTAAAGGAGGAGAGTGGGAATTGTGCTGTGTCCAACACAAACCCATCTGATATTACACTGGTCCATGAGAGCTAAGGACTCAGACAACTGTCAACATGCTGGCACAGAAGAACGTGGCAACAACTTCATGCAGATAACAAACTTTAATTTGTCACTAAAACCAATGGCCAGGAGTAGTGAACAAGGTGGGTAACAGTGGTGCTCCCGTGGCATTTAACAGGTTACAGGTTTGATGTACCCATTGGGATTATGTTACTACACAAAATGTGCATGTGCACACAGATACACACACACAAAGAGGCCTCTCACTCAAGGGTACCCAGAAGGTATAAGAGTCAAAGGATCACTCAGGGATATCCGGTATGAAAATAGTCACTGCTGTGGGAGAGAGTGGTGAGGGCCACTCAGTCCAGGGAAGTCTCCTTGGATGGAGGTCATGGTGCAGAAATGTCTCTGCCCTGTTGGCTGGGGACTCTGTCTGTGGACCAAGGGGTTCTGCCTCTTTCCTTTCCCACCTTGGGTCATGAAAGGTCAGTTGTCTCCATGTGTCAGCCAGGGAGAAGGTGAAATGCTACTACCACAGATGCATGAGAAAAATTTTATAGGCTTGCATGAGTGTGTGAGTAGAAACTGATTTAGTTAAATTTTGGTTTGTAACTTTTCATCTTGGTTTTTCTCTTGAAAATAGATAATTCAGTGAAAACTTTAATTCGCATAAATCAAAATATTCTTCAAATAATGAGGATATAACTAGTGGTTTGCACCAAATTAAGCTAAAACAACATGTTGCCAGTTTTTCTTAAGTTTTTCTTAAGGCAATCAGTAGTAAAACTCACTCCAAAGGTTTGCAGCCCTTAAGGGCTTGGCAGACTAATATGTCTAAATGGAAAATGTCTTTCAGAGGATGCAAGGGTGAGAGGGCAGCTGTTACCTGGAAGTCTTAATTTCTCATCTGCAGGCCTGAGACAAGAGGCTTCAAAGTTTATTGAATCTACCCACTATTAATAATCTAATAAATCAGCTAAATGACCTAGCAAATAATGACGTCACTATTATTGCTGTGCAATCCTCTAGATCCCCACATTGTAGGAGGATCCAAGTTTATCACTCTTGGCTCTTATTAATTACACACCACTACCACTGAATTACAACTCTATCACCCCTCTCTTGACTGTGTCACACTGCTTGTTATCAGATTGCAGTACAATCTGTCTCTGGATGGATTTTTTGAGGAAGATGTTTTCCCCCAAATTCTCCTTCAGTTCCGCAGTTTCTACTGTCTGAGTGTTGTTTATGGGGCATACTTTCTGAGACATGCCATTCCATTTTATTCCTTCCTTCCTTCATCTAACTCCATTTATATCTAAGCACTTTATCCTATATGCTGAAAATTGACATACCAGAGCAAGGCTTATCCTGTTAATTTATCTTTTTCCCCACTATTTTTGTGCTCAGATAGCATCCTGCTCTCAAGTGCTTAATTACAAGTCATTGTCCTTGACATGTTCTTTGGACAATCTCCTGGTCTCCTAAGGTAGTCTTGTCTCTTCACAAGGACTTCTACTCCAGCTGGACCTTGCACTCACAAATTTTAAGAGCTCTGAAAATTGAAAACATCTATTCTGCTACTTAGGGCATGTTTGGGCTTCATCACCCAGTAACAGTCAAGCAAAGAAAGTTCCAGAATACCCAGAAATTCTTAATAAACAGCAGAATGGTGCTATTTGAGGTGCTGTACAAACAGTAAAAAGAAATACAATTCTATTTGCTTTAAATTATGGGTCAATGACAAACAGAGACTGCCACTTAATGAGAAGCTAAAAGACTGAAAATAAGGAAAAGTTACTTGTGATTAAATGCCTGCATCCCCACAATTAAAGTTCAAGAAGTACTTGTCATTTGAGTAAGACATGAAAGAGGAATGACAGCTCATCTTCAGTTATTGCAAACTAATTCTGCTTCAGCCCTGAAGTATGGTACTTGGCATAGACATTAAAAAGCTTAATTTGTATAGGCTGATTTCACACATGGTTTGACTTAATAGTTTTTAATATGATGCTGTAGATAGTCCTGGAATATATGGCCCACCAGCTCCAGCTGCACATAGAAAGTTGAAAATAATATCATGAGGGCCTGTTGAAATTTTGAGTCATCAGAGTGTACAAGAGCACAAGCTGCATAAATCATGGAGTGGAAAAATATTTTTGTACTATGATTTAGAAATAATTACAGAGAATTATGTTGAAAGTAATGCCAAATTTCCTGCTCATTACCTCTAAGTAAGTTTCCAGAATAACATACTAAAGATGATGACATCTTATAAATGACAAATTCTGCAGATAAGAAAGCTCTGAAATATCCAGTTGACTGTGTTTTCCAATATTCCTCCAGAGGATAAGCAACGGACTCCTGACTTAAATCAGCTTGAGTAAATTCTCTGTACTGGTTTATTGAACAACAATATGTAACTCCAGCAGTGTTCAGCAGCAGTGAAGAATTGCCTGTCATTATTGTGTAGAAAAAACAGGGTGTGCATAAGTCTGTGGAAACATCAGGAACACTAATTGGGATAGAATTTCTTCCATCATATTTAGAGAATGTCTTAGCCATTAGTAAGGTAAAGCCATATTTCTGGGTCAGAATTTCGTCTATGAGTGTGCTCTAGATAGATGCAAAATACCAACAGAATGTTCAGTCAACTTTTGGTTTTGTTAACTGATGTTAATTTATATGGTATAGTAATTAGAGTGATCCATACAGGTCCAGAGATTCATCTGTGCACTGTGGTTGATTAAGTCTGTGTAACTTATGAGCTGCCTGTATATTCATGTTACTACTTCTTTTCTCACAGTGTGCTTATAACTTTAGAATATTTTTTGCAATCTTTAAACTTTTTATATAACATTCAATTTTCCTCTTCACCTATGCTCTCAAGTCTTATTATATGTATTGAAAGGCAATCACTGTAGGCCTTGAATGTCAAACAACATTATTTTAGCAGAGAAATTTAGCTCTTAGTGGATTGGGCATTATTTAGATTTAATAATTTCAAGTGTTTTCTCCTTCTGCGACCATTTTCCTCTTCGTGCTATTTCACTTCATTGGGTCTGCAGCTCCTTTACTTAATGCAGGAACTAGACCACCTCTTATTCCTAGCTCTGTGTTTTCTCAGGAACAAGAGGCAGCTTTTGGGAAACATCCTTCTCTGATGCACAAGTCTCCAATACCAAGTTTCAAATATCTTAATTAAAAATCAGTTAGTTTGTTAGAGAAAAAATTGTCAACATAATTAGAAAAACAGTAAAACATTGTTTCCTCAGGCTAATACCCGCAGGCTGGTATAACCTTCTGTCATCCATTTTGTCAGTATTGGTGAAAGCATAGCAGCCTCTTGATGATTTATGCATTTGCCTGTTGTTTTCTTACTTCTGCAATAGAGCTTTAGCCTCTGTCAGGGGCAGGTTGCTGGGCTAGCAGGGTCTTTGTTCAGCACAGGGACTCATGTTTTTAAGGTGCTATTTTTTCATAAACAAAAAGGAGTTCTTTTGTTTGGTTTCTTGTTTACCTCCGTGTAAGTATTTCTGCTCCTGTGCTTCTCTTTATGCAAACTGAGTTCAGAGGTGAAATGCAAAATATGTCTGGAACATGCTGCTGTACAAGTTTTTTCTATGTGTCTTGTTTTCAGTGATTTGTCAAGACAGTAAGGTTTTGTTCAGTGTTACTCCCACTTTTTTCCTACCATGTAAACTTTCAGACTTGTTTCTCCCAAACTCTTATTTATGTAGTAGGACTCTGAATTCTTGGCTTGCTTCCCCAGCCTGACTAATCCATGCTTTTTCTGGTTTATCATTAAGACCTACTGCTCAAATATGGAGAGATGATGTTCTTTTTTGACATTGTTTATGATGTTTGATACTCTACTTCGGGTAATCACATTTTTTGGGATGCAGGCTATGAGCTCAGTAACGTTTGGTGAGTACTGATTCATATTCCAGAGAAGGAATTGGAAAACATCTGTTTCTTGGATTCACTGTCTACATGATTCTGAATGTTCTTTTTCATTAGTATCAATAAATGGTGCTCCGGTTTTTGTTGGTTGCACTGTAGAAATCCAAGATTAGGCTATCAGAATGCTTCACCTCAAGCCTGCTCATGGCTCCTGAGCTGCGTGGGCACATTGTAAACATTGCCAAAGGCAAAGGGCCTGTGCCAATCTACTTCTGTTCTTGGAAAGACAGGGAAGAGGGGACTTTTGGAAAGAGACTTATTACTGCACATCTCCATGGCAATCTTTAGTGAAAAGCAAAGTATTTATTTGAANTGAGGGGAGACAAACCCAAACCCTAGCAGTGTCTTTACTTTCTTCAGTGGCAGTGGCACTGTCACAGCCTGCTCAGCTTCCCAGGGCTCTGATTGATGAAGGTAAGCAGTGGAGCCAGGCTGTTTTGCCATTCCCCTCAGGCTAGTGCCAGAAGCAATCTAAACTGCCTTTTGTTTTCAGATAACCATGTTAATAAACACATTAATTAAATAGACACTGTTATTATTAACATAGCACATAATTTTAATTAGTAAATAGGTTTTTTTTCCAGACATACTCTATTATTGAAATGAGTATGAGTCAAGAAGAACAAGCAAGTCAGAATTATTCATTTTCAAATTGATATTTACTAAACTACAAAACTGGTGGCAAGTCACTTGGCTGCCTGAAAAGTAGAGCAGAGAGTACAGAGTTCTTTGATTGCCCCATTCAGCAGGCAGGGAATTTCCCCTAGGTCCTTCACAACTGAAGTGAGTGAGGCTAGAAGAATGGTGATATGGATGGAGCTCATGTATTTGAATCAGGTATCTCCCACATGTACCAGGTGCAATGCCTTTGATGGAAGGTCCTTCATGTCTTCTACGCCAGATTTATGCTGGGAATCGTGGCAGAATTCCTAAAGGATTTCTGTAATGCTCTCCAAGAATGAGATCATAGGCAGGGCGTGTTTCTAAATTGCTTCTCACATAAGCGACTTCTTCTCAGAAATCCCAACAAGTGGCAAGAGTTGTCTTATACCCTTGCTGTAATTCCTGGCTCAGCAGGGGAAAAGGCTGTCCACCTCTGTGCTGTGTGCCTGGATGGATCCTGTGGGCCTCCTGTCGAGCCACTGTGGCTGAAATAATGCAAAGGCATGAAATAGCCCTCATGAGTCCTCCTATGGCATGGAACTGAGGCTATATATGTCCTGAGATGTGGTTTATGAGATATTTGTGAACCTTGCTGCCATAATGTTGAATGAGGGTAGAGGACACAGGGAGTTAATTGCAGAGTAAATGGGCATGGCAAACCCAGAGCAGTTTCAGCCAACTGGCTTCTGTGATCATTGCCTGGAGGAAATTGTTCCCAGCACTATGCTTATACTTTGTCTGAAAGAGAACAATTTGCAACTGACAAAAATAAGGTAGTGATAAGACAATTAAGCAATACTTGGACTTGTCTCATGGCCCTATGACATTTAACAGTGTATATGTACCCAAAGAATCAGTTATACACACAGGGTTTCTTCCAGGTACACCTGGGATCTCTCTGCAGGATCTCTGTAAATCTGAACTGCAGATGTGGTCTTTTGCTC
>VZUA01004012.1:1181-11363 GCA_013401035.1 Horornis vulcanius | reverse complement strand
GGATCCCAGGAGTCAGCTGTGGTCACAGATGTGTTTTTGAGGTCTGCTATATATTTAGAGATCCTGGAGTTTGTAGTTACCTCCTTGAGAGCAAACAAGTGCCTATTATGTACTAGGTGGGCAGCTGAATGTATTAAAGCACAAAAAATAAGTAAAATAAAAACTCCAAGTGAATCAAGATGAAATATTTTGAATGAAAGGATAAACTGCAAAATGCAAAGAACAGTTAAACTATTATTTCATAAATCACCTATGAAGGCTGTTAAAAGTTGACTATTATTTGGTGAAATGGTTCAGGTTGAAGTAAATGGTGCAGCTCTATTATTAAAAAATCTAAAATGATCATTTATGTGTCAAAAGGATGACTAGCAAGGGGAAAGGCAATTTCACAAGTAAAAGATTTGTTGCATGCTGATTCTTTACAAACTTATGCAAAGCAATCATTGTACAAAAAACCTGTGAATGTGCAAATGTACGCAGAGTATTTTAGGAGCATTATGCAGTATTTGTAATAAATATGACCTTGGCACATTACAGTACAGGTTGAGAGCAAGCATGCACTAAAAATACCATTCATTGCCTAGAACAGTCACAACCACATACAGCAGAAGAAACAGTTATACCTGGTGATAAGTCCACCTATGTATTCAAACAACATAAACAAATTATGATAAAAGATTAAATTTACTACAATACAGGGAATGGCAAAGAAGGTTACCATTCCAAAATCTGCTCACCTGCAGCAGTGTACCCTGATATTAGAGCAATACCCAGCATTTGCTCAGAGAACACAATTGAGCACAAATGGCCTTACTTGCTCAAATCAAAGGTTCACCTCAGTGCATCCTGTCTCTGACAGTGGCTGATAATGAATGATTAGAGAATAAAATAAGAGGAATAATATAACAGTATTCCCCCCTGTAATCTTCCAGCCTACATATCTGTGATTTAGGGATTTCTTAAGGCAGTAGTAGTATCTCTGCACTTCACAGCTCCTGAGGTTTCACACTCTCACAGAATTATTTCTTCACCTCTGTTGGCTTGCCTACACACTTGGAAAACAGAAGAGTGAACAAGCAAATAAGGAGCTGTTTCTCCCCTGAGTTTTCTGTGGGAACATGATCTTGTAAAACCTATTATAAGCTGGGATTTGCAAGCTTAGTGTTAGCATGGATTCCCACACCACAGGCTTCAGGGATGCAGGATGTGGGGCAGGGCTGGTGCTCACACCTGCAGAGGTGTGGTCTCTAAATGTCACTGAGGACATGGTGGCTTGAGGGGAGGGGAATCAGCCTCTTAAAGAATTCCTGGTGTTTCAGGTTACTCTTGCAAACTGATGTAATAAGCTTAAAAAAAATCATAGACCAAGTGTTCTATTTAAATTTAGTCGTGTGAGATCTGGGCCAAGGACAGCCTATGAGAACAGATTAAAAAAACTATGCAGTGAAAAACATTAATTAAAACAGGAAAAAACATTACCCAAGTGTTAGTATTAATAGGCATTAGCTGTACGTGTGAGGAGCAAGTTCTCTGCTTTTTTAACTAGCCTAAAATATTTATTTCTCATTCTTATTTTTTCTCAATTTAATGTTGTACTGAGTTTCCTGTCATATTAAATTCAAATAATGTCTTGAATGTCTTAGCTTCAGATTTTAAGTTCTCCTACTTCCTCAACCGTTCAGTAAATAGCAAAATTCTTCTTGTTCTTTTGTACAAAGTTTGAAGTTTGTAAAATAACCACTTTTTCTGGGGCATGTCAAAAAGAAAAATGAATTAGTTCTGTAATTTCTTCTATATAGTACCAAAATAACATTAAAGTAACAGATAATACAGTGTTTATCTTCACTGAGATTCAGCAAAACACTCAAGCAAATCCCATTCATTGTAAAATAATGAAACTAAGAAAAAAAAAAAAACAAACAACAAAAATACCAAAAAAGGGAGAAGATGCCTATCTCAGATCTGAGGCACTCTAACATGATTAATACTTAAATGGAATCTCAGAAGAATTAAGTGATCAATTCACCAGGAATCTATCCAGCCAAATTCGGAAAGGTCTGTTCTGTCAGAGATGTCCTTTGCAGCATGCCCAAGAAGGTCACCTAATTCAGCATGCTTTGGAACAAGCTGGGAAGAGCTTGTTCCAGAGTCTGAAGCCATCTCCAATGGTGCCCTGCCAGTCACCTGTAAAAAAATAACCAGAGGGATCCAGCTACAGTGATCCTGCTGTCTGCAGCTGCTGCTGTCTGGCCAGGAGAAAGAGGTGATTCCTCATCCATTCCCACTGATTTCTGAAAACCACAGGGTCACACAGTGAAACTATTCAGAGCTCATGTTTCCAAACACCAATTAAAGTGCTGACAAACATCAATTAAGCTCCTAGAAACGGTTAGTAAAATTATATTTAGAAGTTTAAAAAAGACCTCCCTTTTTGATGACTGTTTTCATTAACATCATTCAATTTACCTGCATGATCTACAGCAGGCAAATTCATTCTGCTCATGCAGGAGTGTGATTAGGCAATGTCTTTTGTCTATTTATAAATACAAAGGCTCTATAAGATTAATTAAGTTAAATGCATGGGTTTTTATGGTTTTTTTTCTGGAAGTTTGCATTTAAATAACAAGGAGTCCTCCAAGATGAACTAACAACTTGCAACTAGAAATGTCTTCAAATTTGAAGAGCCAAGAGCTTGAATGCAAGACTTGGCTCAGAAAAGCACTTGAGCACTTGCCCAAATCCCACTGACACTGAGATAAAAAATCAGCTAAGAAAAGCAAACTTTCATCTTTTGGTATTTAGAAGCAGCTTCCACACAGTTTGAGCAGTCCTTAACTTTTACGCTTTGACCTTTGCACATGGTGATGGAAGAGGGAACTGTAATTGTGCTGGTACCAGGGAGACTGATGTGCACAAAAAAAGAGGAGCCTGGAGGGCTCCTCTAGAGGGCTGAAGCGAGAACGATGGGGATGTTGTTGTTTGCCAACATCTGGGCACCATCCAGCTGTTTGATGCTAAATATTGGGTATAAGTAGAGAAAGCAAGACCAGTTGTTATTCACTACATCATAAATTACTACATTGCCCAAAGTGAAGATAAGATTAACCATGTTAGCCTTCTTCATTGCTCTGCCTTATCTCTTCTTGCCAGTGCAAAGCAAGGGCTGAAGTACAGCACTTAGACCTTTAATTACAGCATTCCACTTGGTGAGCAATAAAAACATTCCTTTTCCAAAAGCAGCATTAGAATGAGGGATAGAAGCCTTTCCAGAAGCAGTTCAGTACAACCACTGTAACCACTAACATCTTGCTACATTTTCACACAATTTTAGCCAAAGTTAGTTGTTTTCAGGGGAAAAAGGACAATTGAAAGGAGTTCTGAAGAAGCTAATTGGAGGTGTTTTCACCTCTACTACTTACAAAACTTGTGTTCCTGCAGTGCCTGTGACCCATGTGAAGAGTTTGCAGATGACTGCTGCAGTTTCCTGGTACAAACCACTAGCCAAATATCAAAGCAAATATTATTTTATCCATCAACAAAGTCGTTTCTACAACTCCTGGAATTCAGAAGGCAAAACAAGCTGTTTATTTCCAGGAGAGTAAGGCCTTTTAGTCAGTTCTTCTGTCTGTATCGTCTCAGGTTTGATGGGTTTGGTTTTTTTTTTCTTTTTTCTTTTTTCTTTTTTCCTTTTTCTTTTTTCTTTTTTCTTTTTTCTTTTTTTCTTTTTTCTTATTTCTTTTTTCCTTTTTCTTTTTTATTTTTTCTTTTTTCTTTTTTTTTCTTTTTAATTGCTTGTGTTTTGGGGATGTTTGGGGTTTTTTTGTCGAACATATTACATGTGCCATTGTCTTGGGCTTACCTGGTAAGGTTTTGGTAGCAGGAAGGCTGCAAGAGTAGCCTCTATGAAAGAATAATAGCATCTGCCCATATGCCAGACAGTGCCTGTTCCAGCTGGGTCAAAATTGGACCCACTGCTGGCCAAAAGTGAGTCCATCAGCAATGTAGGTAGTGTAAGTGTGACATATATAAGGAAATTAGTATATTTGTAAATATTAGAATATTTAGGAAGGGGTAAAAAAAGCTGGACAAGATCAGCTAGGAGAGAGGAGTGAGAATATGTGAGAGAAAATGCTCTGCAGGCACCAAGGTCAGTACAGAAGGAGGGGCAGGAGCAGAGGCTGGAGCAGAGATTCCCTTGCAGCCTGTGATGCAGACCTGGTGAGGCAAGGCTGTGTTCCTGCAGCCCCTGAGGGTCCCCACGGAGCAGAGATCCACCTGCAGCTCATGAAGGAGCCCGTGCTGGAGCGGGAGGATGTGCCCCAAAGGCAGATGTGAGCCCATGGACAGACCACACTGGAGCAGGGCTGCTGACAGGATCTGTGGCCCTGTGGGGCACCCACACTGCAGCAGTCTGTCCCTGAAGAACCACACCCCATGGAAAGGACCCAGGCTGGAGAAGTTCTTGGAGAAATGCAGAAACCCATTTTGGAGATGTTTGTATATAACTGGAACAGGGAAGAGTGTGATGGAAGGAATGGCAGAGACTGCAGCTTCCTTTTTCCCATTCCCTTGCATTGCTTGGAAGTAGGAGGCAGAACTGGGAGTGAAAGTGAGCCTGCAAAGAAGGAAGTGATTACAGATTTTTTCCTATTTCTCATTATCCTATTCTGTTTAATTGGCAAGAAGTGAAATTAATCTTCCTCAAGCTGAGTCTGTTTTGCCCATGATGGTAAAAGTGATCTCACTGTCTTTCTCCGTATTTTTTTAATCTCCTCCCCCATCTTGTTGATGGAGGGGGGAGTGATCTGGTGGGCAACCAGCAGCCAGCCAAGGTCAAGCCACCACAACCATTAAGAAAACAAAAGAAGGATAATTGTTATAATGAATTTAAATTACGTATGTGAACACCCAGAGAAAAACAGACCACATGCCAACCCCTCAAATTTTAAACATTTGTTAAGCAGCTGTCACTGACTAAATCAATGTGGTGGGTTGTTGTCTATTAACCTCGGGCAGTATCCTACTTCTGTACTTCAGTAAGAAACAACATGAGTGATCAGATGAGCCATTTATCATATGCTGTAGAATGAATTATTAAGTTTGAGGGACATGTTATATGCTAGGCAAATGCTGGTCAACAAAATGTCACAAAAAGAAAATACCCAAAATGCAGAAACCCCAAAATATATTCTTAATTTAAGTGCACTGGTAGCAACATTAATTGTTTCCAGTTCACTTCTGTTTTGCCTTGTAGTTTTCCTGAGTCCTTAAGACTGTGGAGAAATCAGATCATACATCAAAACCTTTCTTTTGTTTCTCAAACTGGTGGAGAAAAAGTCAGCTAGGAAGGAAACTCATTATTCAGGGAAAGAACAGACATCAGCATACCCTGATCTCATTTGTGTCATTCCCTGTCAAGCTATAATTTGTCTTTTCCTATCTTCATTGTCAGCAGAGACTAATTTCTATGCTGGAGGTTTTCCTATTCCTTGTGGAGCTTGATGCTTTCTTCTCCAGCTTTTGGCATAAGTATATTTGAAATTTGCAAGAGGGACTTCCAAATTAGTTTTAAAATTCTGTCTTGTTGGGAATCTCTGGGAATATACTTCTATTTGCCAAATAAAAGAGTTCAGATACAACCACCACAAGGAGCACAAAGAAAGGAAATATTTGGACATCCTGAGTAGCTAAGATTCCAGCAGTAATCCAACAGAATCCACAGAGGTGGTCCTCAAGCTCCCATACACGTCTCACACTTCTCAGGTGGCTTTTATGGTTCTGTGGTAAATAAATCTCTATGCTAACATGATCATCATGTTACATAAATGAAGGTTTTAAATGATAAGAATAGTTCTACAAAAAAGAAAATATCTTGGTCAAGTTGGTTCTTGAGCCAAAATTATTTTCTATCCTTCTGCAGATTTTTAGCATGATGAAGCATCAGCAGGTGTATGATTAACATCTCTCATCCATTATGACAAAAATATGCATGCCCTTTAAAATGCATTGGATTTTCTGTATGACAGAATACAGTCCACAAAACATAAGGCCAGCTGCAAGTTCAATGTCTTGAACAATATCATGTATTCCTACTCTTTCCCTAAAAGCAGAACTCAAAATATCATATTAACAATATAATATTACTTTGTCAAATGATGTTGAAACAGGAAAATACTCATTTTTGCATAGTTCACATGCAGAAATGTGATGTATTAATTTCATATATGCACACAAATATCTGAACACACATACATATACAAATAATGACATGCTTCATTAGATTGTTTGCAATTGTCTCATATTCTGGAGTCTGAGTTCAGCAGCAGAGAGATTAAAATAAGATTGAGACAAAAATGATGTTAAAGTAGTATTTTTCTTGTACCTACACTTCAATTAACAATTGACATCAACAGTACCACACTTCAGTTGCACAATCATTAAATCAGCAGTGCTGTTATAAGACTTTTTTTTTACCTTTTACAAACATATAAAGTAAACATATAAGCATGTAAGTATAAAGAAATACAAATTTACAACTTGGAAATCCGATGACTTGGGGAACATGTGACTTAACAAAGTCAAAGAGCAGTGGCCAGGGACAAGGCTGTGAAAGGCAATGCTTTTTGGTGGACCATCTCTCAGCCAACTGAATGCACTATCAGATAAAAGAAACCAGCAGGATTAGACTTTGTCATGTCTAAGATTAAACCTACTTAATACACTTCCTTCTGAAAGCAGATATTACAGCTAAAACCTTTAAGAAGGTAGATTGCTTAAGTATTTAATCTTTCATGTGTTTTGCATGTAGCAATAGATGTAAGTTCTCCAAGTTTCAGTAAGAATCTTGTCAGTTTAATTAAAAAAAAAAACCAACAAACCAAAAAAACTTCTACTGAACATGTTTGCTTCAATCCCACTTTCATTTTGGGGGGGAAGGAAGGAAGAAATTACATTTAATTTTTGATAGGGCTCAAAGGGGGGAAAATCAGTGCCACAACCACTGTTTATAGCTTACTACCTATCACCAGGAACAAGCCGTTACTTTCATCATATTTACAAAGACAAATATCTATTTGACATTTTGTTTAATAAAGATAGTAATAACTGATTCTAAAAATGCAAATATAAAGACAATATTTTATTTATATTATAAAATACTATATTCTGATTATCCTAAGTTTGAGCAATTTTACTCTTTGTGGTTGTACATATTATATACCCATATTTAAATGCAAACATATATATCTGTGTAAATATGTAGATAGAACTACAGAGTTTGAAATGAAAGAGGCCTGCTCACTTGCTCAGTCCAGAACTTCCAAAGAGTAATTACACCATGGAATCTCTTTCAAATTCCTTATAATATTTCTGGAGTGTGTTAAAAAGAAGCGGGGTGTGGGAGGGGGGTGGAAGTAGGAGAGAAAATCAAAACTGTTTCAAGAACCTAACAATTTCTGCTTTAATAGCCTAGCAGGCAACTTTTAGGATACTACAGAAGGGAGGGAGGTATTCTGAAAACATTTGATAAACATGAACTTTGATAAGCACTCAGAAATGTTCTAAGTTGCAATCTTTCACTTTTAAAAATGCCTCAAATCTTAATGCTGAAATCTGGATCCAGAGTCAAATAAAACTTTCAGAAGTTGGGTGATTTTTTTCAGTTTCACAAAGAAATAATACACTCACCTGGCATGTCAGTTGCAGACTGATCCAGAGACCAGAAGACATTACTGTAGATAGTTTTGGTTCAGAATGAAATAATTCACAATAGAAAATAAACAAACTCTTTTTACACCGAATGGTGTTGAAACAAATCACTACTTCTTTGTCAAAGCCCTGCATTGAATTAAAGATGGAAAAATCCATCAGTAACTACAGTAATCTTTATTGGAAATGACAGTAGATAAAAAAACTAACACAATTTTTATATGTGAAAGTTTCTTTCAAAACATATTTTGAAGAGTTAGGACTCCATGTTTTCTTTTGGAAAAAAAAATAGTATTTATGGATGTATATTACTGATATTTTTATCTAATATTACTAATATTTTTATCTAAGATGGTAAAGACCAGAAAAAATCTTTCCAGGGCACACTCAATCTTCCTATAATGTTGTGGAGGAAAGTGTTCAATGCCAGAAGAACAGTTCTAAGGGTGCAATCAAAATCATTGATCAACTTGGAATTAATAACAGGAATTATTATCTGGCATGGCAGATTTATAGAGATTTTGTTGCTTTCTGTTATTTTAAGAGAATTTGTGGGGATTTTCTGATGATGAACAAACTATCACTTCTGAAAACACACTTCAAATATAAGCAGTTGTGAAACCTCATGGAGAAAAACTTAAGCCTGAACTTCTGTGCATGGAAGAAATGTCTCCCATGTCCATGTGTTCAGAGCCCCTTTTTAATCTTCTTTATCCCTTTTTTACCCCCATACTTCTTCAAACACCTATCTATTCTCTTCCAGCACTTTTAACAGATGAAGGTCTTTTCCCCTCTCAGATCAAAGCTGCAACTCTAAGGCCTGTTGGGAGTCTTGATGAGTTAAATTTATATTTGAATGCAAAATTTAGCCACCCTGCTTTTATTTACAATTAATTATTCCTTGATAATATGCAGTGAACACATGCAGATATTTTTTTTCTTTCATTCAAGCATTCCTGCAAGGAACAACAAAAAAGGCTTAACTCACTAGGTTGGAGATATATATGTATGACAACAAGAATCAATTATTTATATTCCACTTAAGAAACATTTAACCGTTCATTCATTCTGAGAATACAGGCTAGTGCTTAAAGCAATAAACTACATTATAGGAAGGAATAGTATAGAACCCCTCAGGCAGAGAGAACAGAACTATTTGGGGCTCTCCCATCCTTAAAACTGCTCAGGGCTCTCCACAGGGGAAACTATCAGTCATGAGAGTTGAATCACAACCTTTTGCTGATTAGCTCTTCCACGGCTTTGGCTTTTTAGAGAAAAAATATTTCTAAAGTTAACTTAGAATTTGATTCTAACCAAAAACAGTTCTGACTTTACACTTGTTTGGGATAAAGAAGGGTTTACTTTGATTTTTTCATGAGTATTTTCAGAGGATCTTTTCACTTTTAATATAGATCCAACCAAACCAGCCAACAGTGGGAGGGCAGTGCTTTTGAGTTTTACTTTCAATAAGTCATAATCATAAACACACAATGTCTCCGTAGGGACCATCTATAGCAAAAAAAGCTGGGCAAAGACAGAGGCAGCTTCTCGTGGCTGTGGCACGGACCAGAACACGGCTTTGACTCCACCGTGTGGCCTCACACCGACACAGACGGATCACCAGCAAATTAAGCTCTCAGAAGCCTCCCTCATTTAAGCGAAAAGAAACAGTAATTTACTGAAATATTGTGATACAGCTTGTATGTGAACCACAGCTACAGAGGGTAACGAATGTTATGTTAATAGCCAAGATAGCAACATGATTTTTACTGGAGATAAATTTCTGCTTTCATAATGCAGAAAAAAAAAGAAAGAAATTGTTGTGCAATGCAAATATTTTGCCATCTTTTAAACAGGTCTTTGCAATTTTTGGGGATTCTTCTTTTTTCCCACCAGGTTTCAGTTTGATACTTCAAAATAATATCCTGGTTGCCCCTGTAAAATTACCTGACAGTTCAAATACAACCAACAAGAAATCAATTGGACAAATTCTGCCCTAATCAACAGCTGCTTCTCTCTTCATTGGGAGATGGAGATTAAAGGCAACAGACAACAGAGCAAGGAGTGATGAGTGGAAGGGCACAGGGGGTGAGACTGTAAGGGCCACAATCACAAGAAGAAAGCAAGATGACCAGGAACCTATCTCACACACCAGAACTACAAACAATGCAGTGAAAACCCAAACATCTGTATGTAGATGTAGAGCAATGGCATAATTGGAAACACAGAGACACTGTGAGTCAGCACAAAGCTGGAGTGCAGGTTGGGTAAGGGTTCTTCTGAAAGGTCAGGCAGCAATAATGAGTGGGACAAGTATATTCTGTGTGAAACAGTGGCTCATATGCAGGATTCTCTGGGATGGGAGGCATGACTGTCCATAGACAATGAGTCAGAATCTGATCCCAGAGATCAACAAACAGAACATCTTGATGGGCATCTGCTACAGATCACCATATCAAGAACCAGAATGTCCTT
>VZUA01004011.1:0-21290 GCA_013401035.1 Horornis vulcanius | reverse complement strand
CCCCAGGGAGTCAGGGCAGGATGTCAACCCCACTCCCTGGGACTTCTCTGGAGCTCTGCTCCCTCCAGACTCGCTCAACACCTTCCTCCCCACCTGGTCACCTGTGCATGAACCCTGTGTTTGGATTCAGAGGGAAAAAAAAAAAAAGCTCATCAGCATTTTGTGGGTGCTCATCCTCGTGAGATAGAGATCCATCCCCTCCCAAGAGATCTGGAATTATTAATTGCTGCTGTAAATCAGCAGAGTGTGCTGTGAGCCAGCCGTGACAAATCTCTCGGGGAGCAGCTATGCAAACAAGATGGCTGATAAACACACAGGAGGGAATACATGGGAACCTCTGTGGATGGAAAAAGAGGAATAATTTTTTTTTTTTTAAAAAGAAAAACGGTATTTAATGGGGAATTTCAAAATGAGGATTTATAAACTTTCTTTATTTTTTTTTTTCGGCATAAATTGCAAATGTACTGCTTGATGAGTTTTACCAAAAGCAGTGCAAGGAGCAGTGGAAAATCTGAATAATATGATAGGATGCCCACAGGTAAAGGTGAGCAGAGGAAGGGCAGAAGATAAGGACAATTTAATATTTTCCAGACAAGCTACATCAGACTGGGCAAGATGGGATAAAACATCTCCACACAGAGAGTCAGAAATGGGCTGTGCAGGGGTCCAAGGGAGAAGGGAGAGGCAAACAAAGGAAGATGGGATCCAAGTCATGAATATTGGGGAAAGAGCAGAGCTGGAGCAGTTTTGGGCTGAATTCGACCCACAGGAGGTGCTGGATGTGGCCACAGGACACAGACACCCTCCTGCAGTGCAGTGGAGGAACCAAAGTGGCTGCAGTCTACACCAAGGCTTGCTCAAGCCAATGCTATTATTAGGCACTCTCATTCACAAGCCTCAAATTCACCAACAAATTATTCCTTAAAAAAAAATATATCCTCTCCATCTGTTTTCCAGCTTTTATACCAAAATTCTAATTTAAGACATTAACTAAAATGGAAAAAAGATTTTCCTTTCATTAACTTTGAGTGTATCCAATTTACGTTTCATATGTTTCCATTATTTTTTTTTCTTCCTGAAGGGTTTGTTTTCTGGAGGACAATGGAAACACCACACTTTTTTCTTTTTTCTTTTTTCTTTTTTTTCTGAAAACATTTCTGAGACTTTAGAGGGTGCACCTACATTTTATGAACCTGTCAATGGCTCTGGCCACCTTCCAAGTCCCCTGGGACAGGTGAATGTTAAGGAATTGAAGCTCCCAAGCAGTGGTACCATTGTGACCCAGGACTATCCAGACCTTAATGATGTTTCTTAGTGCTGACACCTGCCAGTAAATACAGAAAGGGATGCTCCACTCGTGTGTTTATTTCTGGAGGGAATTGTTTGGGTTTGTTCTCCTCAGAAGCAGCTGGTGGTTCGGAATGGACATTTTGCAGCTCTCACAAACACACTTTGTCCTGCACATGAAAGTGCCTTCCTGCGTGTTTGATGTTCTGAGAGCTCTTGGTTTGGCAGGAGGCAGCTCTGGCTGGTGAGCCACAACCAGCTGGAGCAAATCCTGGGCAATAATCCACAAAATCTGCTACTGGGCAGTGCTGGGGATGGACAACCAGGGGAAAAAAAACCTCCAATATCACCTGGTGCAGCTGTGCTGGTGTTACTGAGGCACACAATACCCAGAATAAACCACTGCCAAAAGTGTCAGGGGATTATGAGGAACTGGTGGAGTTTACAGAAGGCACTGATAGCTCTGCAAGTCATGCAGCCGTGCCAGGGCCATGCCAAGAAAAGCATTTTTTGCAAAGGTTCCTGCATTCCCTCTGCTCTGCAGCTCACAGATCAGAATTAATGCTTTGTAGTGGTATGTAAAACAGCTCAGTGTCTCTCGTCTGGAAGGCTAAAAATAGGTTGGCAGTAAGAAAAGGGACAATAGTTGCCAAATTAAATCAATATAATTTTTAATCAGCACGCAGAATAAATGATACCATTTTAGACCGCGCTATAAAAAAATGTCCCACAAACTTTTATAAGGAAACAAACACAATTCCATTGGCTGGATTTCCCCCCGTAGGTTCAGAAATTTTATTTTATTTACTAATGTAAATACATTCCGTTTCCATACCCAGGCAGCCAGTCCAACATACATATTGATATAAGGACGGCCAACCCTTCATTAATATTAAAACCTCCTCTCTGCAATGGGTAATGATGATTTATGCAAAAGGCTTACTTTGTGGGAAAGTGAAGTTTTGTGGGTTTGCATTTCATGCATTTGTGCTCTCCACGTTATGAATTCCTGCTGTTTGCTCGAGCTCAGTCATTACTGCAGGGACGTGAGGAGATTCTCCTGAGGGCCAAACCTTCTGCTGTTGTCGCTGCTCCATCAACTTCAGGGTGTCCTGAAGTCAACAGGACTCCACAGCTTTATACAGAGAGCTCCTCTGAAAATATAAAATGAAAATAAAATGGCAAACCTTCCTTTTGAAGCTTCTTTGGCCATTTCTCCCATTTTTGAGGGCGATTTCCCCAGCGAAGAGGTTCTTGAGCTCACAGACCTGATATAAATGTCTGTGAAATGTTTTATGAAAAGCTGCAGGAATGCCAGCTTGAGATCTTTTTTTTTTTTTTTTTTTTTTTGTAAAATTAACATCAGCTCAGCACAGAAACTGCACTGTCTGAGAGTTTGTCAAGGGTTTATTGCTGAGATCATTTACAGTAAGGGAGCAGGACTGTGGGCATGCTGCTCGTATTCAGATTGAATAATTCTTCCCAGCTCTAACATCCTGCCTCTCTAAGACACCCCTGAAACCCTCCTGGGTGTTTTGGAGCTTTCTTCCCTGTGTTTTCTTCCCTGTGTCATCGCCAGGATGATCAAGGGGATATTTCCAAGGCACAGGAGGAGCTGCCACACAATTTATTGCACACGTTTTGCTCACTTGCAAAGGCTGAACTTCCTCCTGAGCTGTGCTGAGACCACGCTGCAGTTACCCCGAGTTTGCAGAAACCTCTGTGAATTTGTGTTTCCAGAGCTCCCAGAATCTCAGAACATCCTGAGCTGGAAGGGACCCACAGGGATGGTCCAAGTCCAGCTCCTGGCCCTGCACAGGACACCCCAACAATCCCCCCTGTTCCTGTGCTGTGATTCACACCAAATCCTACACGAGGCTCAGGAACTGCTCAAAACATCGAGGAATTTCTCAAATTTGCAAGAATTCTGCCAAACCCAGGCCGAGTTTCTGGGTTGCAGGAGCATTTCTCTGCTGGGTGAAACCCAACAGGCACTGTGGGGCCTCGTGGTGGAAAATGCAGCCCTGGTGTAGGATCAGGAGGTTATTTCCTCATCCCCACTCACACACAGACAACTCCTCATAAACTGCAGCACAAACCCTCCTCCCAGTTTACACAAAGCTGGACAAAATAGCTTTTTATCTAAGCTCTGTGGGCCACGTATATGAAACGAAGTTGCCAAACACAAATTAATGCGTAATTATTTTTCTTGCCTGAATCACTTTCTTTCATGTGTCATAACATGCAGAGTAAATAGCACCACACCTTTTTTACTTTAATTGTGGTAATCTGATCTCTCAGCCACAAGAAAGCCTCCTCTAATGCCTTCTTTAGAATGGACTTTCAAGGCAAAGCAAGAGCAGTAACTGTAATAATCACCTCTTCTTTTCTTCTGCTGTCAAAATGCAGGGGGGTTGTTAAACTAATCAAGGACCAGGACCACACGGCAAAAAAAAAAAATAAAATAAATAAAACAAATGCCCTAAAAGACAAACAGAGGTAAATGTTTGACAGGTAATTTAAGGTGATGGTGGGATTAATATTTTTTTTTTCTGATTTGCCTAGTGACTAATTATTTATGGGGTAAACATGAGGCTGTCTGGCTTTATGGTAATATCATAATGGGAACCGTGTTGTATTGTTTATCTGCTGGGATTGTCTCAGAGTTTTGAGGATCAGAACTTAATAGTGGCAGGTGTCAACTCAGTTTGATCATCAAGGATCTCCTGTGCCCAGAGGATCATTAAGATAAATAGAATTTCATTAGCTGGGTTTGGCTCATGTTTGGCATGGAGTCCTTGGAAAAGAAGGGACACAGGGATTTACTTCTGAGCAGAAAATCTCTTCTGCTATTTAGAAGAACGACTCCTTTTCTCCTTATTTTTTATCACCTTCGTTCCCTGACCAGTCACAGCTTAGGAACAAAAACCTACATCCAAAACTGATCTTGTGACAAAATTAAGTGGAGAACACCAAAAAGGCTTGCCCCTCCAGCTGCTCTCATGCTCTAATACCCACTGAGGTGAAAGAAAGTCTTCTCAGAGACCTTGGGGACAGCTGGGTGAGTTCCAAGCCTGAGCTGCGTGACCAGGTCTTGGGGAAGGTGGGCAACAACTGCAGGAGCAGCCCTGGGCCAGCATAGTGGAGATAGCCTATTCAAAAGGAGGGTGAAGAACCTTGCTGGCCTCCTCTGTCCACTAAAATCCCTGCCCTTAGTTCCACTAAAATCCCTGCCCTTAGTTCCACTAAAATCCCTGCCTTTAGTTCCACTAAAATCCTGCCTTTTGCTGTGTTGGAAATTTGTAGGAAAGGGTGATTTGAGGCTGAGTACAATCATCCACCACTTGAAGATGCAGCCCCGTGGTTCACCCCCTGTGCTGGTGGGAAAGGAGAAACCTTCCACCCTGCCTGGGCTGCCCACGGGCAGGACACTGCTCCTCAGTGCTCTGGAAAGGGCTTTCCCCCTTCCCTGTGAGCAGTGTCCCATAACCTGCTGATTTCCAGGGCAACTTGAAGCTTTGAGCCCCATCAGTGCTCAATCCAGCCTCTCCCAAGGGGCTGTGCTGTCCTACCCCACGAGGCAGAAATTCCAGGATTACAGGCCACTGTGAGACCCTGAGGGATTTTTCTGCAGCAAACAGAGCTCTGGGCAAGGCTCTCACACCATCCCTGCACCTTTTGGGGCTCCTGCTCTCCTCCAAGCTCCCTTGTGGAGCTCTCCTGTTTAAGTAAGATCTAATTTCATCCCTGCTGCCCTTGCTGGGTTTGGTGCTAGCTGGTTACACTGAAAGCCCTGCAGGTCATCACGTGCTGATTTCAGCGAGTCTCCTGATTTCTGCTGCTGGACTCCAAGGAGCTCGTGGCATCACTGTCCCTCCTGTACACACCTCTCCTGCCCAGCAGGAGGAAATGACCAGCAGGTGGCTGTTCAATTTGCCAGGAAGAGTTCTGGGAAACCATTCCTTTCCCCACTCACCCCGAGCTGTGTACACTGATCCACCCTACAATACACTTGGGGGGAAACTTATTTAGCTGGTGAAGTGTCAGTTCATTTATCTTTAGATCATTTCTGTACTAACAACATCGCTGGTTGAAGTCACAAAGATCTTAGAAATACCTTATCAAAGTCTTTGATGTCAGATTTACCCAACTTATCAAGCGGCTTAACCAAACATCCTCATCACCCAATGCCAAAACATCCTCCTCACCCAGTCTAAACACATTCTGCTCACACAAATTAAAGCCTGACAAGGCCTTACTCCCTTATTACCCAGCTGACAAAACCCCTCCTTCTGTGTCAGGGGCACAGTGTCATCCTGCTCCTGTTTCTGCTGGAGGTGCCTCTGTTGGAGTTTCCACTCATCCAGCTCCCCTGAAGATCACCCACAGTCAGTAATCCCAGCATTATCTACATTTTCTGTTCCTTCATGACAGCTAAGATGGAAAAAAAAATAAAAGAGGGGAACAAAGAAACTTAACCTGCTGTTTCAGATAAAGATCCTCATATTTGCAGAGCATTTGCTTGGTGGTTTGATTATCCCCGGATTTCAAGCGTGGGATGGAGGATGACCTTTGAGTCTGTGCTGAGGGCAAGATCACTTCTGGGATGGCCAAATCAAAGTGGTTGTTCCTATTGACCTCAAAGCCTTGATCAGGGTTGCAGGAGGCAGTTGATAGGATGAAAAGGGTGATGTTAGGAGTCTCCAGATGGAGCTCCTGCAGCACCAAACCCCAGCGCCGGGTCTGGAGCCTCGCTCTCCTTTCGGGGTGAACCATCCACCCACAGACATGAACCCAGCATGGGCTGGTTTATAATAAGAGCCTCTTTCATCTAAACTAATCAAAGCCATCAGTTTACAGGAATCAGTGTCTGGAGAGGTGCCTCCACCCTCTGCGTGAGAGCGAGATGTTGTAGATGCAAACAGGACGGAAGCGCCGCGTAAACCTCGGAGCAAACAAAAAAGCTGTGAGGAACACGAGAGGAGCTGTAAACTCCAACCTCCAAGCACCCAGAGGGCAGGTGGAACTCTGGCAGTGAAGATTTGTGCAGCTCCTTCTGAGCATTGAGAGGAGTTGAGCTATTGAGCAAAAAGGATTTGACTCCTGGGAGCTGCATCAAGCTGTGAAATATTTTCAAAGTTTGTCTCATCTCCTCCCAGCCTGGTGCAGGGGTGAGAGCTCAGCCCCACAACAGCCACAATGTTCCCCCTCTTTCTAAGTATTTTAATACTTAAAACCTTCCCACCCTCCAGGGAGGACACCAGAAGGGGTGGCAGTGGTGTAAGAAGCAAATGGAACATCACTCAAAGTGAATTCCACAATTGGACAACCAACTTTTCTGACTGGAGGAGGAGAACAAGGACAAATGTGTTGTTTCAGGTCCATCTCTAGCAACAATTGTGGCAGCAGGAATAAAAACAAATATGCAGCAAAGTGAAATAAGGAATAAAAATGTATATAGAGTACTCCCATAGTAAAAATATTCCTTCTAAAGGGAATGCACTCACGTGCTTATGGCCTTCTGCATTACAGAGCCAAATTTTTTAATTTTAAATGCAATATGTATAAAATGTAGGGAATATGTATAATATATAAAAAATATTTACAAAGCATGTAATCATCTCCAGCCCATTCAGGTGATTGAGATGCACATATTTCCCATAAATTATTCCAAACTGGTGCAAATTTTGCCTTAAGTCACAGTCCCAGCAATGAAACAATTACTTCACGTTTGTATCTGTGAGCAAGTGGTTAAGCATTGAAGGACTTTGTTGGTTAAAAAAAGAAATCCATGAAACAATGAATTTTTAATTTTTATAATTTTTAAGTACTTTCCCATTCAAATGCCCAGATTAAGTGGTGTCCTATATTATTGAGACAGGAATCCTTGGTGCCTTGTAAGCTGCAGATGTGAGACCAGGTGTTTATAAATTATACAGTAAAACAAATATATTGCACTGAAAGCTCATCTATTATGAATTAAAACAGAAGCTTTAATCCTCAAATTTGATTCCCTGCTGGGTAAATAGTTGTGGGCCAATGCCAAGGATGACAACAGAACACAATGAAGAAAAGCAAAACAAATTATTGCTTTATCTTATTTGTATTCCCCAGTAGTCAAAAGATTTAGAGTAACAGAAACCTTTCATGATTTAAAGTGATGTGTCCTGACAGATTTTCCTGTGCTCTTTGCCTTCCTCTGCTTGTCATTCCCAGAAAGGCAGTCTGGGTGACTCCCACAGCTCCTGGACTGGTGGAGAGGGACAGATCTGGCACTTCCCTGCCCCAGGTTCCTCCTGGGGCTTCCCTAAAGACAGGACAAGCATGGACAAGGTGCAGAGGATATTTTATTTGATACAGGGGATTTCCTCAGATCACTAAAGAGGAATTAATTAGATCTTCCCCTCTCTCAGACAAGAAATATCAAGGGAAAGAAAATTGTCCCCACCCTTTACCAAATGCCTCCCTCACTTCCTAGGAACCTGAAATGATTTTCCAGAAGCTCTCCTCACGGCTGCCAAATCTCATTTCTGTTGGGTAAGTATTTACTGCAAGCTCAAGACAGGCTCCTACCAGAGGTTTTTTCCACCCCACCCTTCCACCCTGCATGTACATAACAAGGCAGTTATTCATGGCCTGAGCACAGGATGAGATGGAAACTCCTGGAGCTGGAGATGGGATTCAGACAGGCTGGGCAATGTGGCAGCCTCGGAGGGAAGTTGGCCAAGAGCTGAGGACAGAAACATCTGGCAGAAGTTGTTCTGCTGCCTGTTGTTCTGGTTATTTTTAGCCTGCTGTGGTACAGGAGGCATCCTGCTGTCCCAGTTCCCCCCAGGGATGGAGGGTGAGCTCTGCAGGGCACAGCTCTACCTGAGAGGCTGGACCTGAAAGCTCTGACTTGAACGTTGGCCCAAACCCTTAATGTGCCTCTCTGCTGGGTAAATTGATCCCATTTCTCCAAGTCCAAATGGATCGGGGGGAATGCTGGACACCAGTCCTGCCATCCAAGGTGGTCTAGTTTGAGCACTTCTGTTTCAAACTATTTGAGAAGGACACAGAGCATAAAACTTCACCTCTGGATCAAGTTCTATACAGGCAAGTATAGAACTTGAGGCATATGTCTCGAACCCCCAAGATGCACACAGTTTTGGAAATCAGAAAATGCCAAGATCTTCAAAAAATAACTCCTGACAAACATCAGTGTTTACACACACACAAGAGAATAAACAATAGTCCCAGAGGAAGAATGCCAGGGGTGAGGGCCATCTGCTCAGAGCCCTGGTCCCAGAGGGCTGAAAGCCACACATGGGATCCATTTCCATGTTCCCTCACTCCTGTAATCCTTCTCTTTGTCACCTCGTGCTTGTTTTCACCGTAAGAGCACAAGCCTGATTTTGTCTTTGATCTTGGCTGCGGCTTCAAGGTGCTGTAAATGCACAATAATTATGTCATCAGCAGCCTCTTGCCCCATGTGTGCTTGGGGATATCGTGTACCAACAGTAGCATTCCTCCCTCCACGTGAAGAGATCAGGCTGGAGATTATCTGCTCCTCATTAATGCACACAGCTCCTGTGAGACCTTCAGTCCTGGTACTGCCTCTCCTGTCTTTGTCCCACCTTTCTCAGCCAGACAGGGTTCCTAGCTCACCTGTTAAAGGAATACTGGAAGATGTTTCTTTTATTTTCTCCCAATTATCTTGAGGAACCAGAGGGCCAGACCAAGCTGAAAGGTGCTTCCTACACAAAGTCTGAGATCCTCTACAGTGAGGAAGGCCTGATGCTGAAGGGCATGAAAGAGAACCCTTTAGAAACCAAAACAACTCCTTAAACAACAGCACTGACCAGAGACTGGCAGCAGGAATCCCAGCAGGTCTGCAAATCACTTTCCTGAAGGGTGAAATTCAGGCTGGGATTCCCATAACAGAGTTAACCTGAGCAGGTCCAAGGAATGTGGCTACACCCATCTGCCCATTTCACAGCCATACCCAGGAGCCACTTCTGCCATTTTGGCAGCTTTATCATCCCCCTGTCTCACTTTTCTCATCACGTTCTCCTTCAACGGAGCCATGCCCAGAGCTCTGTGCTTCAATCTAGGACAGACAATGGTTGAGTGACCAAAAAAGTCTCTGTGGGCAACAAAATCCTTGGTGTCACACTCTTTGTTTGTGCAGGATGTACATGTTTGATTGGTTATAGGTTGATTTCAAATCTGAGTTACAATTTCCATAGTTAACCCATCATTCCTTTTTGGGACAGAGCAGGAGCCAAGTTTTTTTTCCTATTTCCTACAAGACAGGACAGAGGAAAATGGCTTCACACCGACAGAGAGCAGGTTTAGATTGGATATTAGGAAGAAATTCTTCCCTGTGAGGGTGGCGAGGCCCTGGCACAGGGTGCCCAGAGAAGCTGTGGCTGCCCCTTCCCTGGAAGTGCCCAAGGCCAGGCTGGACCTGGGACAGTGGAAGGTGTCCCTGTCCATGGTGGGACGGTGGAGATGATCTTTAAGGTCCCTTCCAGCCATGATTGACTCCATGATTATTGTTCTCCCAAGTTACATTCCACTCTTGTTCTGACTTTGCCATCATTGCCTCAGTCAATGGAACCCCTGACAGCAGATGTCCACCACGGCCACCACCAAAGAAATCTCTCCTAAAAATAGAAATATCACTGGTTTTAGGTGTTAGGACAAATACAAGCACCAGAGAGTCTTCCTGATCCCCATCCTCCTTCTCTGCTGGTAGAAGGAATCAGTCAAAAATCCATCCCCATCAGCAGTGCTGAGATGTTGTGGGAAAAGGCCAGGAAACCCCACAGAGCCAACTCCTTTCCATAACATGCAATAAAATCATTGTTCTCTTAAATTAGAGTGATCAGTTTGTTAATCAGTGGACCAAAACAGGCTCAGTGTCACGGTGAGCTTTGAAGGTCACCAAGCACATAAAAAAAAAATATCCACAGAAATGGAAACCCTTCCCCAGCACTGACAGTGCTGTGTTAAAGGCAGTGTTTGGCCATGTACCTGTGCCTGTAGGTAAAGGGTCAGGCTCACCCCTGCTGGGCAGCATGAATCCCATCAGGAAGTGGATTTGGGATTGTCCAATACCGTGGGTCCACCCTGGAGCAGACACATAACATACAGGCAACACTCCATTCAGAGCCCAGCTCATTTGTCATCAGCATTTCATCAGAATCCCACACTTTAAACTCAGCCCTGCTTTGTCATCAATGGGGATTCTGAAGTCCTGTTGTGGTCCATGAGAAAAATAGCAGAAAAACCCCATTTTTTCACTTTGTTTCCACTCACTGGTCTCACTGATGATCCACTGTTAAAGAGGAGCAGGACATTTCATTGACTCTTGCCCATTTTTATTCCACCCCTGGTTATCTGCTCTCAGGAACAGGCCACTAAGCCAGGCAGACCCAGAGACCTGACCTTTTTTACTCATTCACCTCCTCGCTGACCCAGTTTGGGAAAAGTGCATCTCGTGGTAAGGAAGTCGACAGCAGCACCTGTAGAGGTTCCAAGAAGTCTAAGAAAAGATAGGTGTGTTAATTTATTTTTGATACTTTTGGGTGGAGCCCTCCCACTCATGGCAGCCTGCCACTGCATCACAAGCACGTTATCCTCTTGCTTCAGAGCCTCCTTCCCTCTCCCCCAGGTTTGGCTCGACGTGATTCCCACTGCAGATGTCTTTGAAAACGTTCAAGCTGTCGCTGGTAGATGGAAAAGTAGATGCACAGCGTGTGACCTCTTTGTGAAGGATCTGTCTCTCTGCTCTAACACACGCTCAGATCTTGTTATTATTCTCTGTGGTGGTGCGATTTTGTTTCTTTTTTTGGAAATCATCCCTACAGACTCGTTGTGATTAAATGTCTGATGTTTAAAGCTTCCATGAGCCTTTTAAGTCCTGTTTTGCAGTTTGGGCTTTAGGCCTGGGAGGTCTACAGTTCAAATCTCAGCACATTCCTCACTGCTGTTTTTAATTATGATTTGATATGGACATTATTGCTGCAGGGATCTCTCTCACACTTCAGAACACACAGTTTACCAAAAGTCAGGAGACGCCAATCAAGTTGGATCCCAGTTCAAAAGAACAAGGCCTGTAGCGGCCTCATTTTGTGCCCAGAGAAGTATTTGGTTGATGTTTAGAAGTGACATACCTAGGGGAGGGAGGAAACATGAAAAGACCAAGGGGCAACCCAAAACCAAAAGGCTCCTGTGGGGTGAGATATGCCCGGTCCTGGATCACCTGGGGAAAGCTTTGTACACTCAATATCTGCCCCTCCTTGGCTCTCTTTGTCACCAAACTGTAACGTAATAGTGCACCTTCCTTTCTGCAAGGCCTGCAGAAATGAGGGGGAAATGAGGGAGGGAAAATGGGCTGGCTTGTGAAATGAATCAGTTCTGTGGTGAGGAGAACTCATCCTGCCTTTATATCCTCAGCTCTGAAATATATTTGGCAGAGATCAAGGTGTGCTCCATCTGAGCATGGTCTCTCCCTGCAGCTGGTGAGGGGAACAGGAGCAGTGACCATCCCCAACCTCATGGCTGCTCACACCAAGCCCTAACTCTGACTGCTTATGAAACCCAGTCATTTTCCTAAACATCCACATCTCCATCCCAGCTCTCCCCGTCTTTAATTCCTGATACTGAAACAGCAAAAAAAAAGTGTCTGGTTTTACACCATCGTTTCTGCTTAGCTTTGGGTTTCTTGGGAGTGGGTCTGAGCCATCCCAGCTGAGAAAGAAAGTCCTTTTCAGCAGAGCACGCTGTCGGGATGCTGATGACTTTGGCTGCAAGGCAGCTTTGATCAGGACCTCTACACTGGGTAAGTATAACCACAGACACTTCAGTAAAACTGCTTTTTATTATGTAAACTATACCCACGGCTGCCCTGAATTAAAACAATTTTCAGATGGGAGTCTTTCTATGAAGGGACCATTTCATTTCACTTTGCTTCTTTTCTGGTTTCCTGCATTAAAAAAAAAGGGGCAGCCTTGAAAATTGCTTGAAATATTGCATATTCATTTTAAGATCTACCACTGGGTCATATTTTGCATCAATCAAGCAGCTAAACTTTTATTTGTCAAGCTTTGATTGAATCTCGTAGCTAAAAATAAAAAGAGAGGGGAAAAACATGACCAAAACTGTATTTTATAGTAGTCTGGGTTGGAATATAGAGTAATGATAAGAAGTGGGTTTGGGAGATGAAAGAATGAGATTGGAACCTGTGTCTAACACAAATAAAATTAAAATAAAGTCGTCAGGGTCAGCAGACAAAGAGGGCACTGAAAGGCCAGTGGAACTAGAAAAATGCCATTTTTCTCAGTTTTAAGATTCTAACCAAGCACTGGGACAAAAATTTTGGAATCATTATACAAGTCCTGTATAAATAGTTGGATTTCCAGGTTCTGGGATTATTCACTTGGGATTTAAACATGACATTTGCATTCTGTTATCTTCCCCTCTCTACTCATTCTGTGGGTGTGTCAGGTATCAGAAAAATCAGACACTGCCAGGGACATCATAACACCAATCTGGGCTCTTTCAAAATCTTGTTTGGAGCTTCCAGGCCCAGGAGATGGTTTTCATACCTCACCGAGGTATGGTGGGGGGTTGTGGCACTAAAATTATGACAAATGTCCTGTTGTCCCCTTGAGGATGGAAAGGTAAGGCTTGGGATCCCAGCTTCCTGAAGTTCCTGCAATGCCTGTGCAATCAGATCCTTTCTTGCTGGCTGAAGAAGGCATGGAGACAGGTTTTAAGTGCCTGTTTTATGGCATTTCCCTCCACTGCTGTGTGATACACAACTCAGTTACCACTGTGATCCAGAAGCAAAGGAACTGGAGGTGCCCGGGACTGTCATCTGCATAAATGTGGAGATTTTGTTTTACAGGGATCTTCTGGGAATGTACAAAAGGGCCAAGAGTCTGCAGATGCTGATAACGATGACAGATCAGGGAGTGAAACCTTCACATGGCTGAGGCAAACCTGGACACAAACAGGTTTTCTTACCTGCATTCTTCAGGAGTTTTAGCAGTGACAGGCCATCATCTTACAGTCTTCACATGTGAGCTATAACACAGGCAGACCCTTAGTTTGAAGTTTTGAATTGAGAACTGTAGCCCAAGAACCTGGAAAGGGTTTATTCCAGAGTCACAAAGGCTCCTTAGAGTCACAAAGGCTCCTTAGAGCCATTGTCCTGCCCTGTCTGGAGCTGAAGCACTGGCAGGTGGGCCCACCTTGTCCCAGGGAGTCTCTGGGATGAGCTCATCTGCCATATACACAGATTCTGCTTTTTTCTCTCAGGATTCTACTCCCTCCTCTCCCAGACTCTCCATTGCAAAGGTGCCAACCTTGCTGGGAAGGAATTTTACAGCTCCTTCCCACCACCAAAAGAGCAGGACTGGAACAAAAGTTTTCGGAATTCAGTTAATTCCTTCTTCTCCTCTGGCTTCCCATCCTCACACATTGAGTTATTATTGAGATTAAAACACTTGCACACTATCAAGGTATCTGCATTCAGAATCAAAAGAATACTGTCATACATTGCCAGTTTGCCAGCACCACGTGCCAGACTTTCCAGGCTTCCAGCCTCAGATATCATCATATCAGCAAAGAGGAAATATCAGACGTTGGAGAAGTGTTGTACTCCCAGGAATTCACACAGCCTTGTTTCCCAGCCAGCTTTCTGTTTCTATAAACACTGAAGGAGTTGCACCCAGCTCCTGAAGCCAGCAACAGGCTGGGCATGTGATGACTTCCCAAAGCCACATGGTTGCAGTTATATTTCCATAAAGGCTCTTGAATATTTCCAACAGTTCCAGCCTAAGCATGAGGGTTTGTGGTATCACTAACCCAGACTGTGCTTCTTGCTGTTCATTCTGTAACTGAAGCTTCTTAGGGATTTTTAGGGTCATTTATTTGTTTTTAAGGAAAATGTAATTTGCAGGTTAAGGAAGAGTGCAGGGGGGGTCAGGTCTCCTGGGTGCATCCTTCTGAGTTCAGTTACCAGCTCCTCTGTGAGCATCAGTGTGACAGGAATTGCACTTAATGACTGGATATAGAGCCCTTTCAGATCTTGGATGAAGCAGCTTATTGAGATGCAAAATATTCTTTTGAAGAAGAGTATTTCCTCATACTTCTGGGCGTGAGTAAGAAAAACATGCGAGTAGATGATGTAACTCCGGGCCTGCACTGCTGGCTCCGAGCACTCCGGTTGTAGCTGAGTTAGTAAAAATTTATGCTCCTATTCTGGCCGTGCTTGAGGGACAGAGAAGCCCAAAAATGCTGTGTGCAGCCATCCTTCATGTGCTGCAGCTTTCTGTCCCATCCAGGACTCAGGGATGGCCTTTAAATTGGCATCTCTACCAGTCAGCCTTTGCTCCTCATTAATTAGCCTGTAAATCCCTCCGAAATCCCTCGGGGCAGAGTGTCTGTGGCAGCACAACACCTTTGCACAAGACAAGTAAATCTTTCCCAAGCCACTTGATGCTGAGATGGAGGAATGGGAGCCTGGAAGAGGCTGGATTCAGGTACTGCCAGTGCCCTGACAGAGGGAGGGCTGGTGACACAACAGTGTCAGCGCTGCCATTGCCAGCAACACGGAGCAGATCATCTGTGCTGCATAGCAACCTGCTGAATTCCCCATCTTATCCGCCCAGAATTCATTTTATTTGCCCAGAATCCATCTAAATCCCTCTTTTCCCCCCCTGACACTGTCCTGGCAGCAGCCCCCACACCCTGACCCTCGTCCAGGCCTCGTTCAGCTCATGCAGGCCTGGATTTCACCATCTCCCAGTGCTTTTTTCCAGTCATAAAAGCTGTTATATGTTCCTAGAAAACTGAAGAAGTGTGATCCTTTCCGGCAGATGTCTGAAAAAACCAATTTACAAGTCTGCTGTGGCTTCCATCCAGTGTCCCAGTGCTAACACGCCTCTGGTGCAAGAATTAATGCTGCAGAGAAAAAAAAAATGTATTTCTGACGGATAAACTATTAGAGACCCGGGAAAATATTCATTTTGGGGTGAAAGAAACCCAAACAACTAAACCGTGAAATGAAGCAAAAGAGCACAGCTGATTTTCATAACTTCATTTATGTGTTCTGTGTGTATCCTAAAGGAAAAGTTTCCTGGAATTGTGGGGTATATCCACAATTTCTTTGACTCGGAGCTGTCATGCTGGCTTGCCCACAGTAGGCATGTGTTTTCCATACATGAGCTCTTTTTATGATTAAATACATTGGGCATGTGTGAGAGCGTGGCAACGTACAGCAGCTGAAATTCCAATTATTGAGGGGCTGCTCGATGGGAATTGACTTTCCCCCGATGTGTTTGAGGTGAGGACAGGAGGAAAAGGAGCCATCCAGAGATAGGAGGGATGGGAACCCAGGGGCATCGTGGGGCTCCCTGACTTGGCAGCAATTCCCAATTTTTCTGCCTCTGCAATGGGGAGGGAAGCCCAGACTGATGTGTCACAGCTCTGTCCTGGAGGAAGGGGAGGAAGGAAAGATCCCTGCCCAAGCCAAGCCATTTGTTTCAGCTCCTGGCAGAAGAAAAGGCAAGTGATGGTGCATTTTTTGCTGCTGTGCAGCTGCAGCCCAGCATCTGGAGGGAGCAGCGAGGCTGGGGCTGCTCAGGACCTGCTGTCCCCAGCTCCACCTGCACCAAACCCCAGCTGGAGGGTGCCTGGAACATTTAATGAAGCACCAGTGCTAAATTCTGGCCTTGCACTGTATCATCCATAGAGCTCCTGCCACGGGGATGCCACAGAATAATCAGGGAGCACATTTTGTGCAGTCTCAGAGAAAAGAGGAAGAAAATGACAGGCAGGCACAGGGTTATTCTTTCATTTTTATTCTGCTTTCAAGCCATGAGTGAACGGGCTGGAGAGGAGAAAATGTAAAAATTCAGGCTGGGAAGACAGACAGAACCTGGCTGAGGGCGTGGGTGTGTTTGGGTCAGAGCAGGAATGGTGTGGCAATGCTCTGAGGAGGAGCACAGCAAAACTATGTGGAGCCAGACAGCAGCTAAAGAGGAAGAAAATACAACAGGAACTGGAAGAATTGTTATTTTTAAAATTCTTTCTCCCCAGGTCATTTCTTGACCGACTCAATTTTTCCACCTTCACCTCGGTTAGAGCATTATAATACCATTCGTGCTTAGGAAAATGTGTATATTTGTAATTAAATGCAGCATAGCCAGTCTGTATTGCACGGTGTCTAAAAATTCTTTGGTGACAGGAAATCTCCAATTCAGCTCAATGAAAATGTTGCCTGAGAAAGAAGTAATTAAAGCCTGGGTAAGGCTCTCATACACTGTTTCTAGAGACAGCTCCTTTTAATCCAAACTGCTTTTTTTTTTTTTTTTTGACATTTGTCACACGAGCTGCTTTGCACCACAAAGCAGGGTTTGACCTGCAGCCAGAGCAATGCAGGAATTTTCGGAGTTCCCCACCACAGAAAAATAAAAAATCCAGAGCAACCCACCAGTGCCATGGTTTACCTCTGTGTGATTTTATAAACAGGGGCGAGAGGGAAAGAATTACACTTTGCCCCCAGGTTCAGACTGCTTGGTAAGAATCTCAGACACTTTAAGTAGGCGCCACAAATTGTGTAAGCCCTGACCTGCTGGCTGGCTGCCTAGTTCACATGACAGAGATATCTGATGGTTTTGGCAAGGCAGATTGAGGTGGAAAGGTGCCTAGAAACCAACAGAAACAGGGCAGCCATCCTCAGGGGGTTGGAAAGGAAACAGATCTCTAAGGTGCAGTTTGCATCTGGGGAGAAAGCAAGGAGTGGGATTTTTTTATTATAATAAATCTGCTTGATTCCTTTCCTACCATACAGATAGGAAGCAGGAGGAGTATATTTACATTTTGAAGGCAAAGGAGTGCCTTCAATCCTCAGGAAAACTTTTTAACAACACTGAGCATGTGCTTGGCCCAAAGCAAAGCCACTCCACTTCTACTACAGCTCCTTCCCTTGTGCAGCATCTCAAATCTGCAGGATTTGGGAGTGTGAAAAACAGAATAACACACGTACAACCATTGCTGCTCTGGGGTGCCTTTTCAATCAGGGCATTTTCCCCTTTCCTCAAGCTGTTGCAGCAGTAAGGTGGAGGCAGGCAGCTGCCAGATGTGACACTGCCTCAGGGCACAATGTGATACCAAGTCAGGAAAATAAGATGTGGGATGCAGGAGGCATCACTCGTAAAATTGCTGCTCCCAAGAATTCCTCCCACCTTTTGCTGAAGTGCCTCTCTGCCCTGACAGCCCAATATTTTCAAAAGTGAGCCTCAAAAAAGATTTGCTTGTCTACATTCATGCACTGCTGAGAGGACAGTAGGATCCATGAAGTGCTTTTTATCTCCTGCCACTACAATTCCACCACTCTCATGCCCGAGGACAGTACAGCAAAGAATAGATCAGTGAAGATGGAAAGCATCAAAATCCAGAAAATGTGAAGAGTGAAAAGAAGGAAGAAAACCTTCCTCAAACTCTTTTGCAATCACATGTTCCCAACCTCTTTCCACAGCTACTTCTTTTCTTCACTAGGTTCCCTACTAGGCAATTGATTGGGGCTTTACCAGCCATTAGCAAATGAAAGACAGCGAGGTAATTAGGAATCGGGATGTCAGAGAGGGAGAATTATTTGCTGAGTGATTTATTGATGATTAACTTTGTTCTAATGTTCTTGCACACACGGAGCTCGCATTACTCACAACCAGTTCATAACCAGGCAGTTCAAAAAGCAGCTTTGTTCTAATTGTGTTCATAGAAATACATCCTACAACTCAGCAGCATCGGGAGATTCGCCGCATGCTCGTCCGACTCCTCTCCCACAATGGTGTCATTTTTAAAGCTTGTTCCCTACTGCCAGATTTATTTGATTTAAGGGTAAAATTTGTAAAATAGTCCCACCAGAAAATGAGTCCTTCAAGCATCTTAGAGAATCTATAACAAAAAATCTTCACCAAAGGGCTCCCCTGTGCTATTAGTATTTGTACTGCTGTGGTGCCTGAGGCCCCAGCTGAGATCAAGGCCTCGGTGGTGGCCAGTGTACAACAAGATAATGAGAGACAGGTTTCCCTCACTGCCCTGCCATGACCAGAAAAAAAAAGGGAAATAGGCTGAGAAAAGGTGGCTGAAGAAATAGATCTCAGGAAAGAACCCCCTTCTCCTGTTTCTAAGCCAGATCATTGCTAAGATCACTAAATAGGCACCCAAAATATCATTGTCAGGTATTGCTCAGGCTGGAGCTCCACTTGGAGATGCTGCACAGGTGCAGAGCTCCTGAGTCACATCTTGCCTGTCCCAAATTTGAGTTTGGGAACAAAAGCAGCTTTTGCCTCTCTCAGCAGCAGGTTACTGAAGAGAGGAGAAGATCCCAAAGCAAGTCTGGCACTGAAAAGCAGAGTCCTTGATCTGATGTTGCAACACAGACCTTGAGGCAGGAGCAGAAAGGATCCATCCTCTCTGATGGAGCAGGAGCTCGCAGAGCTCACCTTACTCAGAGCACATCATCACCAACTCCTTCCACTTCTCAGGTTTGATTTAGAAAATCATCTGTGGGCAGTGATAATTCATCAGCTTGAGTTCTGAAACAGAAATCCACGAATTGTGCCATTGATTCTGCCAGGCCTGAGACAACAGGCCTGGCTCAGGGTTTATCTGGAAGGATTATAATGTGTAATTGGCAAAATGTCAATTCCTTATTATTGCTTTTCACAAGCCAAAAGAGCTGTGTTAAATTGGGGTTAAGGCTGACCTTACAGAACAGCAATTTAGGGTAATTCCAATCACCTTAAAAACACTGTATCACTAAAGCAAATCTGTTAAAATCCAAGAGGTCAAAATTAAGGTTAAAATTACAGAAAAAGAAAACATGTATTAATGGTATGAAATTCCGTGCAAACTTTCCTGGCTCTGCCAACTTCAGAAGAAATTCTCATGTGAAGTAGCTGTTTTTTTAAGTCATCATCAAATGTCATTATAATTTCCCCTCAAGAGAGCGTTTGCTGTCGCTAAAAAAACTCTCATTCTACTGGGATAATCAGAGAAAAGAGTTGGTTTTGATATGAGAAAAAACTCGAAGAACTTTCCATGTTTAATCAGAGTAAATCAAGCAAGATTTATTCAGGCAGAGGATATGATTGTTCCTTATAAACATCACAGTTTACAGATGGGGAAGGGCATTAAATCACGATTGTAACACAAGAAAGAATGGGAATAAATTACCCAGGGGTGAACTTAGCTCTGGGTGAGGAGGATCCTTGCTGGCAGGGCACTGACATCCTGAAATCAGCTTATATTCTGAAACATTTGGGAAGGGAAAACAAGCAATATTCTGAATTATGTGGAAAGGGAAAGCTACAAGTTTAACCATTAAGGTATAGATTGATAAATTCATTCAATTTAATTGCATTAAGGGGTTCCCTGTGACAGTCCTGAGCTGGGGTAAAAGACCTCTGAGATCTTTCTCCTCGTCCATGATACTGGTGATGCCAACAGCTGGTTCACAGGAGAGGGAAGCAAGAATTCATCTCTGTTCAGAGCTGCCAAGGCTTCATTGCTATTTGAATCAGATTTTAAAAAACCCATGGGCATTCAACTGTGTACAAATTATTACTTCATCATGACTGAGATCAATAGGAAATGGCAGCCAGTCTGAGAAGTGGAATTTGTGGGGCATTCCCGAGGGAATTCTCTGTATTTGCTGTTTTGGCAGCTTCTACCAACTTTCAGTTACTAAGAAAAACATGGGAAAAAATGACTATTAGGGCCATAAAATGAATTCAAATATAGCCCTTGTGTGAGATTTCTATGAATTTTAATTTAATGGGGAATGTCTGTAATGTTCTAGTAAATGTTTCTGGACAAGGGAAGTCAGATGTGGAAGGCAAGATTTATTGAAGAATCTATTCCTTCTTTATTTTAAGTTCCACAAGATTAACTGCTTCCCTTGTAAGTTTTTGGAAAGTTAATTCTGCCATCAAAAAGTAATTGCTGCATTTCCAGCAAGAAAGATTTAACAAGCACAAGAAAATGAATGAACCTGTGCTCACATGAAGCACCCAAGTTCAATCATTTCATAGTGAAAAGCATTTTCATGGCAGGGATTTTTAAGTGCTCCTGGTATTTATGAAAGGAGAGAGGCCCTGAATTTCCCACATGACTTTTTAAGTCTCAATACAGAGCAAAAAATAATAATTTGCCTTCAGACTTGCTGTTTTCAAGTTGGATTCCTTTCCCTGTTTTCACAGCAAGTCCTGTAAGGGGAAGTCAGACAGAAGAAACCTCACAAAAATCTGATGAAAGGAAAAGAGTCCAATGAGGGAGTGTTGGGTGTTCTGAGCCCATCCAGGATTCAGGGAGGTTCCCAGCTCCTTCTGAAATTCCTCTGAACATCACAGCCCCTCTGCTCAGCCAGGAGAGATCAACTCATCCCCTCTGAGCATCAAGGCAGGCATAGGAGAGGGGGTTTTTTTTCTGCAAATTTTGCTACAAATAATAACTTTTTTTTTTTCCCCTTAAAGGCTTAGTGAACATCCTGAAGCATCTCTGTGACGGGAGCAAGTTTAGTAGGAGAAGCTGAGATATTTACACTTTCTGTAACTCCCTGATTTTTGTTGCACAAATATCTCTGCCTCTGTGTTGTTCCACACTTGATGAAACAGGAAATCACTGAGTGCTGTGAAATGTTCCCATCTTTGGGGCAATGTGCTGTCCCACTCTGGGCAAGGGAGGACTGACTCCTATCTTCAAATTCTCCTTTTTAGAACCCAAACCATTCCATGACTCCATGATTTTATAAACTTGTTCCTTCCTCAGAATAGCTCAGGTGAGGTTTCATTTAACTTCCCTGGACAAGATTGATTTTCCTAAAATGCAGCAACATTATTTCCACCCCTGCCATTTTCTCTTCAGTCAGAGAGCTCTTACCAGAATTGTGGAATTGAAGAAATCCACATCAGTTTCTCTTATTTCTTTCTGCTTGTATGATT
>VZUA01003996.1:3719-14788 GCA_013401035.1 Horornis vulcanius | reverse complement strand
ATAAATTACCACTACTGAGTTTGACCAGTTGGGTGATTGGAAAAGACCAGAGCAGGATAACTAGCACCAACTACCTCATGCTCCTGTTAAAGCAAGACCAAAGCCTGTGCCCATAACCGGCTGCAGGAACAGACAATGAGGATGGTGTTATTGGTCCTTGTAGGCTTGTTAACTTAATAAATGTTTCATAAATGAGATGTTGGAGCATTTTGTCCTCTTTCTTATTTGTATATCAGCAGCACCCTTGACTAGGAGCTGCTTAGCTATTTCTTTCCTGCTTACTTCTGTTCTGAAGAACCACTCCAGAAACACCAGCTTTTACTAAGCTAACCCTCACCTAGCAATCAGTGCAGCCTCCTTTACACTGTGTACTCTGTGCACAACTTTCACAACTTTGTGGGTGTTCCTTTAGGACAGGAAGTGAAGAAATAAATCATATCCCAGTGGAATCACTGATGTTGCTCTGAATTGGCAGGATGCTACCCAAGCTGCAGTTTGGCTGAGATGCCTAGGCCAGCACCCCTGTATTTTGAAAAATACCTTGGCATTTTGAAAGACCACAAGTGGTCAAAACCTCAGCTTTATTCCTTATCCAAAAGAAAAATACCTCTTGAAACAGAAAAGCCCCACAGTGGGTGAGCAGGACTCACAGTGCCACCTGCTGAAGCACCCAGGCTGCTCAGAGCCACAGCCAATGTCTCTCCACAAGGCCAAGGAAAGCCCAGCTTCATGGCCATTGCAGTCAGCCTGGTATTAGCACCAGCTCATCCTACCCAATTTAATGCATGTAAAAATCTCCTCTTGGAAACAACAAAAAAAATGCACCCCAATGCATGAAGGGGACCGTGGGGGGTGGCACATACTGGGTGCTCTGGCACTTTGGAAAGGCAGAAAAGGTTTGGGTTTTGTGACATGAGAAAGATGATCACGTTTGGGCCACAGCAGTCTCTGTGCCAGCAGCCAGGCTGGTTATTTCCTGAGACAATACAAGTTGTTCTTTTCCTTTCTCAGTAATTTCACAGCTTCCAGCCCCTGCTGGGGTTCTTTGCTCCTGTGTTACCTGAGCTCTGGTCTGTAGATCCACTCAAAAGATGGTAAAGCTCCCTCAGACTTGAAAAGGGGTGGTTAATTTAAACAGACTAAGGACAAATCTTTTAACCCGCTCTATTAGTGTTCTTCCCATCCTCACTCTTGTCAGTATGGGACTGCAAGCAGCTAAGACCTAAAAAAGAAAGGGAACCTGATAGAGTGCTCTCCCTCTCCCAACAGTGTTGTGTAGTCAATCACCAGGAGCTGACATCCAGCAGCAGCAATAGGACCAAGACATATATCCCCCAACAGCAGGTGCATTATTCCCCTGAGCTATTTACTCGTAAGGGCCCTCACGTAGACTGTCCCTCTCTAGCGTGATACTACTATCTGAAATGATACAAAACATCTGAAGAAGGGGAGAACGTCCTTGGTGCAGTCAAAAACAGACAGGAATGGATACCAGGACAGGAATAAACAGGGCTGGTTTTGTCTAGACTCAGGTATTGTGAGCCTCCCAAGACAGCATGATAAAACCTCAAAAATGAAGCAGGAAGGTAAGCATGCAGTATCTTCCCTTTGAGGGTAAGCAAATTGCATGGACAATCTACTGAATGAAATGGTGCAGGGAAAGGGGGTCCAGTTAGTGGGTGATAGAGACAATGTATTGTCTGAAATTACTTGGGAAACATGAGTGTGGCATATATTTTTCCAGGCATTGTTGTTCTTACAGAGAAGTTCACATGATACTCACAAATCAGCCACCCTTCCCCTTGCACCCTGCTGAACTTTGTTTATGCTTACCATCTTTTCCACTTTTTTTAACATTACTAATAAACACAAAAAGAAAAAAAAAAATCAGTTTCTTGGCTGCACATAAACTTCTACAACCTTTCTGTAGAGAAGAAACAGAAGGGGGAAGGGACAAGCAAATGTGGCATGGGCTCTGTGACTGTGGTTTTTGTTTCCATAAACCTTAGAGCACAAGAATGCATGAGATATTTACACAAATCTTTCCACAATTCCTGTGGCCTTTGGTAGCATTGCATTTGCATGACTTCACCACTGTGGCTGGTTTGTGCTTTCTCAGCAGCCTTGCCTACAACAGGGAGAAATCCTGGCTATTCCCAGTAGTTCTCTATCTCCCACCCTCAGAACAGACACACCAGTGCATGTTAAATACAAGCTGTGTTAATGCAGGAGTTCCTGTCCTGCTTGTTGTCCAGTTTCCCAGGGATAGTACAGGAAGTTTCCCAATTCATCCCATACATGCAAAAAGAGAAAAATGTTATACTTGAAGAAAATATTGGTCATTTAGCCCTTGAGGGAATATCAAGGGATATGAAAAGGAGAAGGATGTTTCTGAAAGGTTACTGAAGCTGAGCAAACACATAAGGAAAAGTGCAAAACAAAGATTTTGCATCAAGAACTCATCTTATACTTGCCTGCCCTCCTGCCATCACAGGATGGTGGGAAGCTGAGTGAATGGAGGCAGTGTCTCCAAGGGAATAGGCTACTGAGTAAGAACTTGGCTACTGAATAAGAACTTGGCTACTGGGGCTCCATCCTCTGCTGGCCTCATTAGGGACTTCCAGCAATCACTCTGGTCTGTCTGTACCTCATTTTCTCAATCTAATAAAGGGATGTTGCTCAACCTTTGTAAAATGCTTTGAGTCAGTACACAAAAAGTGTTGTGTTAGGAGCAAGGAATTTTTTCACTGAATGGGAGTATCAGGTCACTCAACAGACAGGCTGCCAGTTGAGGAAACAAAGCCACGATGTCTTACAGGGCAAGGTGGTCTTGCCCCTTCTTACTATTGCAGCCCTATTACTGTGACAGCCCTGGCTTCTCCAGTGTTAGGAGATGCCTTTAAAAGGGAGGTTACATCCTGGATGCTTGTTGTGTATGATTTGAGGAGGGAGACTAGTGAAGGAGAACACATGCCACAGTGCATAAGTCTCAGCTGTGTTGCTGTGGGCTGTGCAGGGCAGGTAGAAATTGCTTAAAATTGCATTCAAGGCTGTGCCTCACCTCTCTTCCCCACTCTGGCTGAGCCTGAGGGAGATACAGCCCAGAGGCAGAAGTAATAGCAGATTCATTTGCAGGAGTTTAACACTTGATATCAGAACCAGTGTGCAATGACATAAGGCAGAAGAATAACCACAGACGACTTGTAAAAATTCAGCTTTGTCCCTCGCAAGTGAATCCATAATTAGAACTGCAACCCTGCAACCCTCTATTTATCCAGAAAAAGGACTCACCCCCACTACAACTTGAGTCAGCAAGTTTCTCTGTTTGCAGTAGTCCTTTACTTTTACTTTCCTTAATTATTAATAAAACAATTTTAAACTCTTTAATGTCAGCCAAATGGTGTTTCAAATTATATTTTCCAGGGGAAAAAAAAAAAAAAAGGATAGTTGAGTGTTCAGGGGAAAAAATTGAGATATGTTATAGTTCAGCCTGGGAGACTCTAGTGACTCTTAGAAAGTGTTGAAATTACAGGTTCATGACGTACACAGTGTTGAAAGACCATGTTTCTGCAACACTTGGTCCAACGCGAACTTGCAATTTCAACACTTCCTAGGTCTTTTGTAAAACCTTATAACTGACCAGAACAAATGTAAATTCCCAAAAAGTCTAAAGCAATGTGCTGCACAATAGGCAGACTGGAAAACCCATTTAATTTCCAGTGCTGCTACCCTTACACAGGATAATCATTCTCAAACTATGTTTAATTTGTAAAAAACCTGTCATCCAGGATTAGCTACTCTCATAGCAAAATAGTGGTCTCAAGGCACAACTGATCTGACCTGAAATGGTAATACCTATATTCCTCCAACTTGTTAACTTTTCCCTTGGTGTCACAAAAAAAAAAAAAAAATCCATCAGGAAAGTACCTGTCCCAGCTTAAACAAAGGATATTCACCAGCGACCTCCAAAATGTGCTGTCCTGGAGCTTAGCAGAGACCATAATAACAAAATGTTAAACACAGGGACAAAACCTACTTGACCAAAGGGAATCTGCAATTTCAAAACACAGCAAAATTTGATATTTAAAAATACACTATGGCATTATTTCAAAATACCATTTGTTAAACAAGCAGGAGGCAGGAGAGCAGACAGAATCAGGGCTCATACAGCGCTTGTTTGGAAGACGAGAAGAGTACAGGATTTGTCCTCCACAGGTTACACTTAGCTCATTCAATTCCATTAAAAAAAGGAAAATAATTGTCACTCAGGGGAGACACTGAGAAAAAGCTTTATGCCCTAGCTCCTGCAAGTAGCTTGGATCAGGAGGTTGCTGCACCTGAAGCCATCAGAGATATGGCCACCTGGAGCACTTGGCAGGATAGGGACACCCCAGTTCCTGCTCCTGTAAGCAGACCGGGGACCTCAATGTGTGTCATCCCTAAGGCATGGGAAAGAAGTCAAGTGAAATAAACCCTCAAGCTGAAAGTCCACACAAAAGCCAGGTCTCATGTGGAGGCTATGTGGGACTGAATGTGATGTGTGCCTGCTGCAGGAGTCCAGGAAGAGTCCCAATACCAGCAAATACCCTTCTGAGCACTTACATAAAGCACCCTCCAACAACAAGGAGGAAATGGGAGCTTAACAATGTATTTCTTTTTGTTTACCTGGCTGTGTTTTAAATATTTAATGCTGATTTTAGTATTTGGGCACTTGGAAAAGGGTAACACAGAATAAATATGTTGTATGCGTTGGGTTGTAAATATAGATTCCCTTACATACCAGTCTGGGTCACTCTGCATCAATCAAAGCTGGAATGACAACAGAAGCCGCAGTTTTGATGTTATATACAACTAAAATCCTCATTTATTTTTAGAGAACATAATTTCTTAAGATAGTAGAGAGCTTATTGGGAAAATCATGATAAATTATTACAAAAGTCTCTCCTCTCCACAACTTCTTACAGAAGCTGCTCTTTTTTTGGACCATTGCAGTGCGCTGCATACTAGGAAGAAGGTACTTATGACAGGATTTATTTGTAGCAGTGAGCCAAAATACATATTGCCTTAGACGAGAGTCAGTATTATCACAAAGAACCATGCCGGCTGGGGTTTAATGAAATTGGACCTGGGTGTTAGATTTTAGCTTGGTAAAGTTAGCAGCTGGGATGAATTGGACCAGAAATGTGCTGTGTAACAGGATTTTGCTGGAATTCCTAAGGAAAAAAAAAAAATGTGGAATATGTCATGCAAACAGTTGACAGTGTAGCTGCAACACCAAACATTAAATAAATAAATTCCATACGTAACACAAGCACAGAAAAACTTTTCAGGAAAGCGCCTCAGAGCTGCATAGCCTCGCGTCCATAAATCTCCATTAAATCAGTTTGAGTGGGGCGAGTGTTTGAGACAGAGCTGCCAGAAATAGCTCTTTTCCTGCAAGATGTAGAAAAGATTACAGCTGAGATTGAGACGGTGGGGTGGGGAGGGAGGGCAGGGGAGGGGTGGGGGAGAAAAGAGGCAAATGAGTTGAGCTGGAGGAGGCGGGGGAGCTGTGAAAGGCATCTCATAAAAGTCCCATTTGTTGGAAGGTTGCAGGAAGTGGAGGCAGCTTTGGCACACGTGTCCATGGTGCTAAATTAACTGTTAACACAAATAATCAAAGTGCAAGGCCCATCAAGCCGCTGGCGCCAGCGAAATGAGGGAGCGGCCAGGTCAGCGCTGCCTCTGGAGTGAGCCGGCTAGCAGGTGGAGACCAACCAGGGACCCGACAGGATGGAAGTGCTTACAGAACACACTGACCCACTGACAGAGGAAAACAGGGCTGCACTCCTGCTTTCCAGCTATTGTGTGCACAGCGTCTTCTGCGTGTATTTTTATTTTGGGTCTATTTATTATATTTTATGTAATTTTTCCCCTATTATATTTATTCTTAAAAAAAATAAATTCTTTCACAGCACTGGAGTGCTTGGACACCCCCGGCTGAGTTGCACAGTTCAGCCTTTATTTGGCAGCATTGATGGAGGAAGAGCTGAAGAGGACAAAGGAATAGTTCAGGCACAAAAGCACTGATTGCCCTCCAGCATTACCCTTCGGGAGGAAAAACTGCCATTTAGAAAGAAATCTGAAAAACAATGTGGGCAGGGGTATTTCTACCTGGTTTGTTCTCTCTCACTGTCAGAGAATCCATAGCCCTACTCTGTACTGTAAGTATGATGCAGATATTTCAAGAGGTGTCAAGGCGTTGAAGCCACCCCAGCAGTGAAGCACACAAACCCACCACAGCTCACCCTGCTCTGTGCAGAGCAGAGACAGACAACGTGGTGGTACTTGCTCCCTCTGAGTAGGATTAGACCGGTAAGCAAGCAGGACTTCTCCAGCAGTTTGAACATGCTGAGGTTCACTGAAGTTCTTGAAGGATCTCACTATTTTGTACTGTGAAAACACAGATTGTTCCAACTATTGCCCAGCTCCAATCTCAAGGAGATGCTCGCTGGAAAGGATGCCTGGGGAGCAGCTTCCCCCACAGTGAAACAGCAGGAGTTCTGTGCTGAATTCATTGGCTGCTTCATTCAGCTCCCTGACACAAGACAGCTGTAAACCCACTTTAACTACCCGGTAAAGCCAGGTTTACAATTACTTTGCATGACCAAAGCAATCACAGTGCAATGGTAAATCAGGTCCTGGAATTACTGGGATCTTTTGCCTCCCTGCCCAGGTACAATACACAGAGCTACACACTATAATGAATCACACATATATCATATACATGTGCTATGCACATACGTATCTACATCACACATTTTGGTCTGGTGTGGCTTTTGTTGGATATCCATACATTGTCTACAGATACAATTTTGGGCACTTGTATTTTAAGGAAAAAAAAAAAAACCACATTTGCAGTTATAAGGTGTTAAAATAGAAAGCATGGATCATTGCTTAACATAAAATTTGCTCCAGAAAACAAAACCCAGAACTGAACACGCATGCTGAATCAAATTACTTTCAATTGTTTCAATAATTGCTTACAATATATAATGAATAATATGGTACAGAAAGGTATCATCTCATAGAATCATAGAATGGTTTGTGTTGGGAGGGACCTTAAAAATCATATAGTTCAAACCCCCCTAACACAGGCAGGGACACCTTCCACTAGACCAGGTTGCTCAAAGGCCCATCCAACCTGATCTTGAATACTCCCAGGGATAGGCATCCACAGCTTCTCCGGGCAACCAGTTCCAGAGTTGGAATTTCACCCTCACAGTGAAGAATTTTTTCTTAATATCCAATCTAAACTGATCCTCTTTCAGTTTAAAGCTGTTCTCCGTTGTATCACTTGTAAAATTCACTCTCCAGCTCACTTGCAATGCTCCTTTAGGTACTGAAAGACCACTGAAAGGTCTCCCAGGAGCCTTCTCCTCTTCAGGCTGATCAACCTCAATCTTTCAGGCTTTCCTCATAGGAAAGGTGCTCCAGCCCTCTGATCATCTTCATGGCCCTCCTCTGGACTCACATCAAGAAATCCATGTCATTTCAATGAGAATACACATCTTCTGAGCATCTAAACTTTAATCAGGTCTTTAATTCATACATGAAAGTATAAAATTACCATGTATCTTTAAAAAAATGTAATAATTTTTTTCTCAGCCAATAGGGAGCAAAATGCCCAAGAAAAATATGGAGAAGGTGGGTGTATAATAATTTTACCATAGGGCATAGTCATTGCTTTTAGTGAAGAGCATCATTAAGTGTGGCAGAAATATTCCCACATCTCATAGAAACAATGTTTTAATGAGGTTTAAATCTAAAGAAATCATATGTAATCTTCCCTATATTCCATAGGGTCACTTTGACATTTATCAGATATGAACTGTGGTAAACCCAAAGATGTATCACAGTACTAACAGTAATTTAGGCCAGCACCTTTAATATTAGAGATCATCCTTAGTTAATGTTGTAAACTCGAACTGATCCATGGCCAGCTGCGTGATCTGTATGAAGAACATTCAGGAACGTTAGCAGCAGACGTTTGATGTGATCAAGGAGTAGGTATAAAGATAATTTGCTCGTAAGTCAGATTTGTGTAGACTTTTACAGGGCAGGAAAATGTAAGATCTCTCAGGAAAAGAATTGGTTAGAGACACAGAGACAGAAAAACAGACAAAGAAACTAAGCAAGAGGAAATAATACTGTCATAGGCCAAAATTACTTATTATTAACCTCTGCTCCCTTCTTGATGAGGGTTAAACCAACTTCAGTGAAACCTTACATATGTAAAAGTCAACTTTACACAAACAGAAGTTTTCTATAAGGGGAATGGACTAAGTTACACAAAAAACTGAGAGCTGTGACTTACACCAGAGGCTCGATGGCCTCTGTTTTAAGTGGTTTATCAAATTTACCTCTATGGACCCCTTTAAAGATCCCACTGTATGTGAGTGGTTGATGGGAGGGCAGGTGAGTGCATGCATGTGTCATGGCAGATGGCAAATGCTATCACAGCTACCAAATTAATGGGAATGTTACAATTGCTCAGAAAAACGGAAGCCGAGCACTCACTTTCTGAGTAGGCAGCAAAAAGGTAACTGAAAATTTTAGAGAATCTCTGTTAATTGAATCAGAAATTAAAAGAAAAGCCCATTTAAAAAATGTGTATATTTAAGAGCCCCTTTTCTGACCCTAAGCCAAATTAGAGAAAGAATGTCATTGTTACAGTTTGATAAAAACTATTGGAGATATAAAGAATCCAAGTCAGGAAAACAAAGTTCCAGACATATAAAGATGAGATCGCTCCAAACACATCAAGATTGAGTAAGAGCTAACTTGGCTCCTGTCCTACAACTCATAAATCCAGTCAAAAAATTTTTTAGTTTTCAGGGTATATTATAGATAGTGCTAGCTGTATAATGGTAGACACTGCCAGTTGAATGGTTATCCCGTTTCCAATACACCCATTTGTGAAGACACCCCAGCCTTGTTCCCTGTGGTCAACCTTAGGATAGGGCTCTCCACAGCATTGTCTCTCTTCTATGTCTTCTGCTGCCTGTGAGACCTGCTGAAGCATGACACTGCTTCACTTTGGCTCAGGTTTTCTTCCAAGGAATACTCTGGCACAAGTAGACCAGTCCAATAAGAATTTGGGACATAACTGGGCCAAAATCCTGTAAGAAAAGATGGGCATGAAGGCAAGAAGATTTCCCATTAAGTGATGTGATGTACATTCCTTTGACCTTGCTGCTGATTTACACCATTGTGGTATAAGAATGACACCCCCTGCCCTCCTTTAATGTTTATATTCTTAAATTGTTTGTCCTTTCAACTGTCAGGAAGGAATTCCTCCTCCCCACTGCTCAAAGCAAAGACAACAAGAATTAGGCCCTCACTTCTGTGTGAGAGAAGGGGAACAAAAATTCCTGCTTCTCTTTACAAGGACCTTAGACAAAATAACTCAGGAGATTGCTGTAGATCCAGACTGGGAAGAAAACAAATCAGTCCTTAACACATAGGAAAGAATGTCTTCTAGTCTGAAAGAATAAAGAAAGGTTAGATAAAAGGGTAAAGTGAGCCTGGGCCCATTCAAAAACCTTTGCCTGGGATTCAGAGGGTTTTTTAATAACTATTATCTAAATGTCAAGAAACCTCCACCAACATCTGTACAGGAAAACAATAGAAATTATTATTTGACCACTTCTTCTGTTCTTAACAAGACTCAAAATATCCAGAATAGGAAATATCATTGGAGCAAGACATCCAAAACTATAACAAACATGGAAGAAAGAAGCAGTAAGAAGAAACAAAGATGATACAAAGAAGTAAGTGGGAAGGCAGAAAATATTCTGTCCAGAAGAATGCTCTTTCCACTCCTCATTGTTGATTTAAATGATTTCTGTGTACCTTTTACAGTATCAGTTCTAAATTCTCAAGAACACAGAGCTGTAACTGGAGAACACACAGTGTAATGCGGCCAGTTCATTTGGGAACGATCTGTGATTTGGCCCTTATCTTCTACACCACTAATGAATCTGTGCGAGAAGAGAGTCTCAAATCCCGTATGACACCAGCATTGTGTAATGTCCATCCCCAGTGAAAGATCTTAGATCATTGGCAACCAAGTTCCTGAAGCATAGGAATGCATGGACTGCAGAATTAGCATAATTTGGGATGAAGGCCATTTATCAGCACACTTGCTGGAGAACAAACAAAAAGTAGTAGCTTTCTGCTGATCATTTCTGTATTTAATTTCCTTTAGTCATCCTCCAGACATTATCACTGAAGCTTCTTCCTCTACAGGGTACTACAAGACCTGTGGCCTCATCTTACAAACAAGTGGATGTACCACCACACCCTCCAAAATTCAGGTATGTTGAAATTGGAAGTTCTCAAACTTACATTAAATCCTTTTACTCAACTTCTCCAAACAAATGTCAGTTCATACAACACACCATCCAAGACAANCTTCATGTGTGTACACCTCTACCATTCCAGAAATTAAGAAGCAGAGCAGTCAGAACCTTTAGCTGATACAGAGAGAAGCAAAAGACAGAGATGGCTGCTCAAAGGGCAGCTTCTGTCCCAGCACAGAGAGAGATGGATATATCCCATGGTACACTCACTTAAGTTTTTATTTTCCCAGGTCCTGCCAGACTGTGAACTGCATTTCCCAGCAAAGGCTTGAAAAATGTTTGCATTTGACTCACAAGAAAACACAGCAGAATGGATTTGCTGAAGAAAGCTTTCCCCTTGTTCTGAAATGGGTTGACAAGAACAGGCTACAACTTTTGCAAAATTACGATTTCCAACTCAGCCCCATGTACATACATGAAGAGTGAACTTGATTTTACTTTGACTTCTTGTATCTTCAGCAGCAGTCCAAATAAAAAAATGATCACTGAGAATGGTCACTAAGACTTTGTTTTCTAGAGTTGAGTAACATGGCTATTCCTCTGGGAATTTCAGGAAGGCTGACTGTAAACCACCATTTTTTAATTTCTTTCTTCAAAACTGGCAATGCTCTAACTACTGACAAGCAAATCCAAGAACTGCCTGTTTCATAACCTAGGTGTCCACCT
>VZUA01003984.1:7429-19636 GCA_013401035.1 Horornis vulcanius | reverse complement strand
AAAAAAAAAAAAGGTGAATTCCATCACATCTTTTAAAAAGACACATCAAAAACCTGCCAGGCAATAAGAACTCTACTATTTCTTCTATGATATTTGATGAAAACAAATCTGACTGATCTTATTTCCCAGTGATATCTGAAATACACAGCAGGCAAGAAACTTGCAGTGAGTTGATGTAATTTTGATGTAATTTTTTACCTGTAACCTTAAGAAAATCTGAGTAAAAGGCTCCATCCGGACAAGATAGGAAGCCACAATCATGGCTGAGGAATAGTGGGTTCCATAGTGATAAGCTGGGGTTTCCCCTGCAGATTAAAAACCATAAACATAGGAGAAATAAAGTAGTTAGGTGACAGTACTAATGGAAAAAAAATGAACACTACATTTTAATTACTGTGTCCTTGGACACAGAAAGGTTCATGTTTTGTCACCTGAGTTTGGTGAAGTATAATAGCCCTAATTCAACAGGATTCTGCAAAGCAATACTGAATGCTTACTCATTTGTTATTTTAACTAATTGAAATGTTGCAGTGCAACTACGGTGATTTCTGCCAAAGATATATTTTTTAAAAGATCTTTTTTTAATTTTTGATTTTATTTTTTACTATAGATTGAAAATCTTGGGCAGAAACACATATCAGAACAGTTGCCTACAGATTTTGTACAGCTTTTACTTTCTTAATTTCCTGGCAAAACATCTGCATAAGCACACTTAGAAAATACTAATTTGTTTCTAGATATGAATGTCTTTGCCACCTACTGCTGTTTGACACAGAACAACACTGCAGTAGTTAAACAGGCCTCTATCTTCAGTGAAAGCACACAAGAAAACTTGTCTTGCCAAACACAAAAGTTTGATTTTCAATATATAAGGAAGCTCTAAAATCATGAATAGGTAACTTAATTGCATCACATTCTGAGGCTTTTTCTGCTAAGAAGCTGCTGTTTCCTTAGCCAAAAAAACATGCTCTAAGATTAGAAATGAAAAAGCTAGAATACTTCTAATGCAGAAGTATTTACATTCTTTGTATTACTAATTTTCATGCAGCAGCAATCAAACTGTATTAGCAGACACAGCTGGTTATGTGCTTCATGTGCCTGCCCATTCCAGTCTTTAGATAATGTTAAACTCATCTAAATGTGCAACTGTTCTTTCTTTCTACATATAAACAAAGCTGTCATTTGGATTTAAAACAAACAACACAGAAAGAAAGCCAATGTTCTAATTTGTTCCATTTGTTCTAATTAATCTTTGTTGGACAGTCACTAAAAAAACATGTCAGAGTTCTGCATATCCATATCCAGATCTCTTTATTCACATTATAAAAAAATCTTTGAGTCCCTCTCATGATGACAGGCACACGTTCCTCTGCTCTTTCTGCAGGATGGATTATTACTCACCGTTGGGATCTTCCCAATCCTTGTATCGCTTCTTGTACTGGGCTAATCTGTCCTCTGTTTGAGCTCCCATGGGCTTGGCCAGGTTTCTGAATGTTTTGGGATTTGTAAGATCCAGTTCCTTTAAAAATAAAAGGGACAACAATTTTACAAAACCAAACCACATCCTTTCAACACTGCTGATTACAACCAATTAACACCACCTACCTCCTAAGGCTGTTATCCCTGCTTTCTACACACACAGCAAGTTCAGTGTTGGATATGCTTAAAATAGTCCCTTCTGTCTGATCCAAGAGAGCCAGCGTGCTTTATTTTAAATCACATCTGGGCTCTGCATAACTTTTGCCCTGCTCCTCTTATCCTGTCCCCAATTCCCCTTAATTTTTTCACAAATACTCAACAGGCTCCCTAACAATATTTTAGGTAATGGTCTGGCGGCAATGGCAGTCAACAAAAGCATTAATAGGGTGTTTCAGCTTTTTTAAAAGCAAATTCCTTCACTGTGGGGCCAGATTTCATAGGAGCTCCTACCACAGTGTTCTGGACAAGGATGGACTTAGCATACTTCAGGATACTCTGTTTAAAGCTAATGCAGACATTTACAGGAACTGCTGCAAGGCAGAGGGGCAAATGTCTCTCTGGACCCCAGCCCTCACCTGTGCACAGACCAACAACATTTGTAAAATCAGCACAGCCAAGATTCTCTAATATCCTCCCTGCTGGGAAGTGGGAGAAACAAAATAGCAACCTCCAACTCCAAGATTACTAACAAAGCTAATGAGATGTTTTATTTACCTCTGAGTCGTAATCTGCAAGGATCCAAGGAAAGACAGGGTACTGCATGAGGTCGTTATAGGATCTGCCAGCCAGAGTGTTTAAGTGCATCAGGTACTGGAAGTTACTGATTTCTCCTCGCTTAAAGAAGACAGATAACAGCACAGTAAAGTTTTCACTTTACAACACTCAATATCAACATGCTAGCCTGCCAATGTGCAGCCCTCCCAAACTTAGAAACTTATTTCAATATTGCAATGCTCAGTCTACTTTTACTACAGCCCTCCCCCTGCATTTTCAACAGTAGAATCATTTCCTATTTGATGATGATATCATGAAATACTAAGAATTAAATGCTGAGATGCACTTTCTATAACAGCATGTTCCACTTGTTAGAATAAGAGGATGCAGGTTATGTGTACTGATTATTTATGTATCACTACAAAATGTGAGATTTAATACAAAAACTACTGCAACATTTTCATACTTACTTCCCATCTTTGAGTAACAGATTTTTCTCCCACTAAAGTGCTAAGCAAGCCAGACCTAGAAAGAAGAAGAAAGTGAATTTTTTGACTTGGCAGTAAGAGCTGGGTTACATCTTCACAAGACAACCCAAAATTTCAAGACTAAAAGTTATAAATTGCAACAATTAGAAGAACACGTCTGTCTTCCTTTTTGCTATAGCAGTACCTTTTTTTAGCATTCTAAACACACACTGTAAAGATTATGCACGTTAATTATGCAATTCAGTGCAAGTGGTGGCTGATGAGTAAAATATTTTTAATTCTGATACTCTGCAGATAATCCTGACATCAATGCAAACATCATTTAATGGCAAGTGATGAGCCACAGAGGTTGTGGGGAACAGAATCACCTACCCTTGCTCTACACTGGTGTTTGGTCTCTGCCCAGACACCGACTCCGAGCTGTCGGTCAGAGATGGCACCACAGCCAAAAACCTGCAGCAGCAGTTAAAAGATTGTGATTAGTGTTTCTGTTTTCAGGATGTCAACTCCTGAGAAGCAGCATGCATTCAGTACAGTTACAGACTTCCTTTTGAGCAGCTCCACAACATCTCCCAACAAAATTGCAGGAGCCTCTTCTCACTGAAGGCATGTAGTGCCTTCTAGTGGCTCTTTCCTGCAGCAGTAAGGTGCTAGCAGGCAGGCACAAAAAAAAACCTCCACACAGGTATTTGCAAACATTCACGTGAAATGTTCTGATATATTTTACAATACCTTTGATAAACTTTGTTTCTAACCCCTTTCTGGAAAGCTAGAAGATAGTTCCGTCCATCTCCTGAGAAAACTTCAATTGCAATTGGCTGAAAACAGAGGACAAACTCATGTCAACACTAACTTATTTTCTTGTCACCTCTGAAGGTCAGGCACAGACCAGTTAAGTCATGCTACATGTGGATCTAAATTATGATGAAGCAGACTTTGCTTAGTGCAACCAAATGTTTTATTTTTGGACACTGACACTAACACCCCCAATTAACTACACCTGTCTAAGTTCTAACAAGGATGCCCAACCTAAATATTTCAATTTCAACACAGTTAATAGCTTCACTTTCCAAATACTCACCAGTTATGTACTGATTTTCATTTTTAAAAATAACATCATCAAAACACTCCAAATATGCCTCCTTCTATCCAAACATGGTGTCCAAGTTACCTGCAAAAGGTATCTTCTTTTATGCACCTCTTTGATATCCTCATATGCAAAAATGCTGCAAGTTCTTTTGAGTTGACTTGGACCTTGCCTTGCTCCCCTAGGTATGATTGGCTCATGCATCCTGTAAAGGAACACACAGGCAAGAGAGAAGTGACTTAAAAGAAGAGAAACTAAAAGAACTATCCAATTAATTCATATGAGAGATACAGAAACAGCTGATTTTCACAATATACCATACTACAAATTGCTCAGCACCTGACATCTTCCTGCATCTTAAATTATCTTGGAGTTGACTCGTCAAAAACCTCCTTGAATACCTCTTGCTCATCCTGTGAGGACCAAGGAAAGCCTTTATGAATGCACTCACTTTGGAGGCAGTGTCTCGATGTCGCGGATCTCCCTGGTGGCTGTCATGGTGAAGCCATCGATGACGTAGAAGTGCTCCTTCCCAAAGAGCAGCAGCCCCTCGCTGGTGTCGAGGCCCTGAACCCGAGCACAGCGGTACATGTGCTGGATCTGGGAGGAGAAGCACATGCTTAGGGAAGGCAGGTTAAGGAGCACACGCTCTCTTAGAACAAGTCCCAGACAGTGCTTTGGCACTTGTAGACACAGCAAAAATCCTGCCAGTTGCTCCTTTAACCAGACCTAATGCCAGTGACTGGGAGGAGGTTGAATAAAGCCTCACTGGTGTGATACCAGTTTATCCACTTGCACTATGCTGCCTTGAACATATTTTAAAACCTGTAGGCTACTCAACCATGATCACAATGCTATTTAATGGCATCCTTCGGATGGAGGAAGTCTGAAATACCAAATACACAGCATGGTAAATGAACACTGATCTTCAGGATAAAATACTACTTTTCAAGGTTTCCCATTCTAATGAAGGCAACAATTAATTAGGAACATTGTGCCAAGTTCAGCACTTATATTTCTAAGGTTTGTTTCCTATCCAAATCATTAAGTTGACAGGACAACAAAGCAAGCATGGGATAGCTCATAGCCTTCATTTCAGGACAGGAAGGTACATAGGACATTTATTCATGCTTGGGACACACAGTGAAGAAATTCCTATGCATTAAGTTCTTAGTGTGTTTGAAACACACAGTACCTTCTCTCCTTCTTCTAGAAGTCGAAGCAAAGTTGTATTGTCAGTCTTCTCCTCCTCATCAATGGAACTTCCCTCAACAATTTGATCCTGTGATTGGTCCTGGTTCTCATCATCTCCTCCATCAGGAGCAGAACGAGAACGTTTCAGGGGAGGCTTCACCAAGCCTGGAAAAGAACAAAGATGAATAATAAAAAATTAACTTCGCAAAACATATAATCTTTCAAATTACTGACCCAATGCTGAGAGAGAAAACCAAGACTCCTGCAGGACTTATGCCTGTCTTTGTGACAAACCAAACCATCTAACCTTTGACTCTTGCAATAGTGTCCTCCCCGTGCTCTGGCTCCTGCTGTGTTGTTTCCCCCACTGTGTTCTCCTCTATGGCATCCTGGAAGACGGCGGGGTTCCCGGAAGCCAGGCGCATGTAGTACTCCTTGCTGTCATAACTGATGGCTCTCCGGTAGCGAGCAGGTTTCTTGGGAATAAAGGAAGAAATTGCTTGGTCAGCCAACTCCTCACTCAGTCCCTCAGTGAAGGTGTTTCAGGAACAGGGTGTGCAGCACACTGCATGCCCATCGAGTGTTTTGTGCGTGCTCATTCACTGACACAGACAGGAACAGAGACTCTTCAGGAGATCTGATCTGTTGGCTAATTTGCAAGGAGCTACAGAGCCACTCAAGCAATAATGGGGTTGCAGAAAAGCCTGCAGATAGAACTACAACATGGGGACTAAGTGTAGCCAGTATGTCATGAACTATCATAAAAGGCTGGGAGTCTTGTGCTTAAGACTGATTGCTCAGAATGCCACTTCATCATCTTTTTACTCCCTACCGACATACGCAGTTTATTTGTCAGCCAGCTGACTTCTTTGTTAGGCAGTAATTTGAATTAAAAATTGCCTCAAGAAGATACAGCAATGTGGAAGCCGGTATGAACTAAAAGCACCCAGGGATTGGCTTTAAAATTCAAAAATTCTTCATTAATTCAGTATCTCCTTTTTAAACAAAGTTTGTGATGGCTTATGGCAGGAGACTGGCATGAGAATATGCATGTACTTGAAGTAATTCTTTGAGCATTGTTTCTAACTTGTGCGGTATTTTTGGTCCTTTTTTTGTGTGTGGGTGTTTGCTTTGTTGAGAATTTGTTGTTTTGGTTCGGGGTTTTTCTGTGTGTGTGATGTTTCCTTCCTCTTTGTCTGTCCCAACGCCCATCACAGGGTAATTCTTACATTCCTCACTTATTTAAGGAAGCAATATTCAGACTAGAAATCAAACCAATTTTATCACAAGTTGATGCTTGGGATGATAAAGATACTAAGAAGAGCAACACAGAAATTTATTATTCAGGTCAAATTGGCTGCCCCAAATATCAAAAATTTAAGGCACTGTAATTTAATTTGCTCTCATGTTTAACCAAGTCTTCACTCCTTATCAGCACAAAACTGCCACTTAAACAATGCTTAAAACATTTGTGGAAACAACCTATGTATAACCTAACAAAGAGAAATCATTTACAGCACCCCTAAGGTGAAGAAAGGAAAAAAGTAACAATTTATATTAGATATTCTGTATAATAGAATTACTTGCATTTACATGAATTAGTTTATTGTTGAAGGTAATTCAAAATGAGTGAATGCACATTACACACTGTACTTAGTGATGGGCAAGACTGTGACTCATAATTAACAGAGAGGCATAATACTGAAATGCTTGCAGAGAAGCCACTTCCCAGCATGTCTGTTCTTTCCAAAACAGGATTCATATTTTCTAAGCAAATGTGTGCATTTTATTAATAGCAAAATGGAGAAGAGTCAGCTGAGACAAAATAAATAAGGGCTTTAACAAAAGTCAGCCTTTTAAAGCCCATTATGGCCAAAAATGAGAACAAATGCTCCCCAGATCCTCTCTTAGAAGGAAACACTTTCCCAGTAAGTGCTTCCCAGTGAAGTGTTGCCCATTACTAAACGTGTTCCACTGACCAATAGTTTCAGGTCCCAAAGCCACAACACTCCACACAGTGAGAACAGTGGTAGCACAGCCCAACACAGCCTGTTAGTGTGCAGCAAAGAAGGGAAGGTCTACAGAAAGTTTTATTAGGTGAAGGTTGAGGACAGCACAGTAACATCTTCTAATGTGATTACTGAAAAAACCCTTAGGTCTGGAATTATTTACTGAAAGAGCAAGTTGAAAGCCAAACGTAGAAGCCTTGTTAAGTCTGCCTAACATGCAGGAGAGGTTGTATTTATTTTACAATCTTTTGGTCAGTGTACTTGTTTCTTTACCTTTTGAGGAATGGTATCATCAGATGTCTCAGGAAGTCTGCTTGAGAAGTCAGACTGGAAACAGGGCATCAATTACATAAGCATCAGAGAAAGAACACTTTTGAGAAGAATCTACAATGGCATGTTCTCTACCTCATGTGAATTAGACTGTCACTACAGCAATTGTGTGACAGACCAGAAGCAGGCAAAAATATCTGATAGTTCCAAATTGACTGACTTCTATGTTTTCTCTGGTTTTTTGAAGTACTTTGACACTCAGGCATAATTTGAGGGAAAAAAATCTTGCATGCATACACACATGCCTAAAAAGACATAATAAAGACTGCTTCATTTATTGAAAATAGTGTTCCAAAATTAACAGGAACTAACTGCTAAGCTTTCAAAGGCCACACATTGCTGCTACACAGCCCACCTTTGTCTTCATGGATTGATGATAGTACATTTATTTCCCAAGTGCACCCAAACCAAAGCCTGCAGTATTTTTTTTTTTTTTTTTCCAGACCACTGTTTTCCACATTATCTAGATTAGGGCCAAGAACCCAGACTGAACCTCACACAATTATGGTACTTTCAGCCTCTGGAGGCTTGTGAAGATGCCTGTGCTGTTTGCTTGCAGGATCACTCAGCACACCTCACCTTATATTGTAATTTCTTCAAGTTTGCTTCATTTGAAGCCAAGTAATTCAGTCCTTTCCCTAAATATATCACAACGAACAACTGGACTTTACCAACCATTTAGGAACAGACAGACACAACACCAGGTCATACCAATAGAGCAAAATACATTTCTTTAGAAAAAAACCATCCAAAAAACCCCAAACATTTTGCAACCAGGCCTACAACAACCCATCCCAAACTCCTGAATGCTTACCAGCAAGTTTGTTTCCTGCTCAGCCTCGGGCATGTAGGGATACTGAGTATAAAACATGTCATTCCGCACCATCTTTTTCCTCATTCTGCAGGGACCCTCGGTCATCTCCAGCATCCACTTGTCCAGGTGGGAGCCGATGGGGGGCCCCCAGAGCCCTCGCTCCCGCAGCAACTCGTACTCGATTTGGGACCACTCCTCCGTCACGTACTTCAACGCGTTCTGCTGACGCTGAACACAAAGACGCGTGTGAACCCACGGAATTTGAAAAATGATTTTAAGAATGAAACCAGAAATTGTTTTGGAGGACTTCCTGTCCTTATTTGCACAGCAAATGAAGCAAGGTTTGGTGGTTGGTTTTTTTTAACAAATTGATTTGAGTGACCTGTTTCTCAGAAGTTATTTCTTCATATTTACAGCACGTAGCTCAGCAACCAGTTTGAACCAAATGTCTTTGGGAATGTTTGGCAGATGCCACAGGGTAGAACAATTTCATTCTGGAAGGCACAGAGCAACCGCTTTCTATCACTGCATGATACAATAATATTTTCTTTGTGTTACTATGAAAGTAGCATTTAGACACAATGCTTCTCTACATCTCCTCTTGGTTTTTCTACAATGCTTTAGGAAGACCGTGTATTTCCAATTTCTCTCTTTTTGTTCCCTACTTTGTTGTTTTGTTTTGTTTTTTACACTTCTAAGGAATTTAGTCTTCCTTAAAAAAAATTCACATTTAACATATGATATTGCTACAAGAGTTTTCATCTACAACCAGATCAAAATTAGTTTCCTCATTTGATTGTATCTAAAAACAACAACTGTATGTAAACATCCAAGCATTTCACCTATGAGAACCCAATATTTCACAAGTTTCATATTGAGAAATGGCATTGGTATAACCTAACAGGCCAAAGTACCAGTGTCAGGTAATAAACACTGCAAGCCATCCATACCTCCTGGTATTCTTTATACTGCATATCAACCAGGTCCCGAACCACTGCAATGTGAGTAAACATCCACTGGGAAATTTCCTAAGACAAAAACAAGGTGACAGACAGAATAACATTTCATAAACAAGAGTTTGTTTGAATGAAAAGCCTATGAATACATCACCTTGCTAAACTTGCTCACAAAGACTAGTTCATTAAAATAAACATTTGGAACATCCCCAAAGAGCCAAAGATTGGCACTGAGAAAGACTTTTCCCTTCTTCCTTTTAAATAATATTTTGTAGATTGTGCCTGGTTTGCTGGAAATCCTCAAGACACCCATCCCCTCTCACTTTGTCCCATGGTATCTCTGTTTCCACTTATTGCTTCCTCTCCTGATAAAACCAGGAACAGTTCCTGTCAGCTCTGTTTGTTAAGTTCTTCCCTTTCCCTTTCACTGTATGCCTGCTCACCAGGAAAACAACTGAGAGCACTGAGAAGTCATTAATTTCTCAGAGCCACTAACTAATTTTCAGCTCAGAAAGAGGACTAGCAACATATTTTTCCACAACACTTTCAAACCCCTCTTTCCATCTTGAGGGAAGGATAGAAAAAAGACCAACATCTGTATCACAGCTTCCATTTCACTGCAGTATTGCAAGCTGAACTTTAGACCCAGACTTCCACAGTCATGAACCAGAAGCAGCTGAGCAGTCTCACCAACAATGAAGGGAGTAACTCTTGGCTTAATGTTATAGGTATGCACGTGGATCTACTAAATTAGGAAACACAGAAGCAAGATGGCCAGTGTGGATAGTCAAAAAAGGGAAAGAAAACCAAGCACAAGAGAGTACTTCACACTCTGCAAGATTCCCCACCTTGGGATATTTACCACAAATCCTGAAGACACATGGCTGGATTTTAGACTGCAGGTCATTACTTGACAGAAATTACCTGTGTAGAGAGGTTGTGTTTACTCAGCCCACTCTCCTTGCGGTTTCTCCTGGAACCAGTCAGTTTAGAAAGGCCAAATCCACTGCTGACTCGTGAAAGTTTGGACTGTGTGGTTGGAACCAAAGCCTCTCCTCTACTGATGCATTTTTTCTCATGAGCTGAAAAACAAAGTGTTGGAAGCACTTTTTAGAGGTTTTTTTTTTCCCCCCTCCCCCAGTATACTTGGGGGTTTTTTTGATAGAATGACCTTTTCTGTTGCTTCAGAAAAGTGTAGCTCTACTCAAACTATTTCTGCAAATATACTGGCCATCAGGGAGATACTGGAAACCTGAGAAAACATGAACCAGGAACACATAGAAACACAGAGACTGCAAAAGTAAGTATTCCAGGTTTCCAAATATGTTTTCAGTACATCCAGGGTAACCTCAATTATTTCAGAACTGTGAAATCATCAAATGAGTCACATCTATGGAATTTCTGCTGCCCAAACTCTTGCTAATTCAGTCAAGCATCAGTTGATCTTTATTACATGGATGCAGAGCTAACATGTCCACCAGGATTCCCAGGTCCTTTTCCTGAAGAATTGCTTCCCATGCTGGACAGATTTCCCAGCCAAAAATTAGTCATAGCATCACTGCAGCTAGAGAAAGACCGCTCAGCCACCCATTTCTCATCTCATCACCAGACCAAGAGTTTGCAGGCTGCACCCAGACATGCTCAAGAGGCTCCCCCTCCCTGCCTGGCATCTCTAATCCTGGCAATGGTAACAGAGGTCACCCCAATGCAAGGGTTCATGGGGAAGAGCTCAATGCCTCTACCACTGTAATCCACAGAATGCTATTTGCTGACTCACAGAGGGCCCTGTGCACTGGAGTGCAAGAATATCCTGTTTATGGTCCACTTTCTAAAGGATTCTGTGTTCCATAGTGCCAGTTTATAGAGTATTTACAGCTACAAAAAAGTTAAGCCTGTATTAAAACACCCAGTGAATACATTTCATTTTGAGGAAATCCACCCTTCAGGACAGACAAATCCTCAGTCAGGACTTACCCAAATGATTTTGCCAACACTTTAAACTTGCTTCCTCAATGAAAGGTCTGGCAACAGTTATATCCACTTGGCCACGATCATTGACAGGCAGTGTCACTTTGAAAACTTCTTCCAAAACCTGTTTTTTACTGTGGATCAGCTCTGTCCACACTCTGTTTATGGCTTTTAAAAGAAGCTGGCGACCTGCATAAGTACAAGATCACAAACAGCAAGCTCTCTACAGTGCTTGTACAATTGGTATTTTTACAGTAGTGAAATGAGTAATTTCTGTGATTACACTGTAGTTTCTCCCCCCTTGCATGATGTATGAAATGCCTTTGGCCAGAGTGCTTTTTTTGCCATTATGTATGCTATCAGAATGCATCTAACAATTAATTTTGGCAGTTTTTTCTCTGTGAATTTGAAATACTCTCTCTGATTAGTTGTGACTCATCTTCCACACCCATTTATTAACAAAAAGAGATTGAGAAAACCTTATAGGAGCCTTGTCTATAAATATATACATAATTCTATACGTACATTACACTTCAGCATTTTGACATAAAATGTGTACCTAAGTAACTGCATAAATATTGAACACACACATTTAAAAATCACTGAATACTTCCTTCCACAGCTACTTTATAAATTTCCTTTGAGTGAAAGATTGTAAGCATGCCAAAAAATAGTAATTGTATAGTTTATACCATATATTTCTGATCTTAAAATGAGCCACTTCTATTGCATTTAAAACAAACAGTGCATAAAAAAAATGTATTTCTAATTCTGGAGCATGTCCAGAAAACAATGAAGAGCTTTTACTATTTTAACAAAACAGTAATTTATCCTCAATGTGTCTATCTTGGTATTTCCAAGAATCTTTACATCTCTTTTGAATATATTTTTATACACACACACACAGCCCCCACACCCTCCAGAGAGTAACTGGGTAACACACACACACACCACTACCCCCTGCCCCAAGTCACTGGGGTAAAAGATTAGTGATGACAATACAGAAGTGGCATTATGAGACATCTGTGGCTTTGTCATTCTCAGATTACCTTCACTGACATCTTGACTGTAGACTCCATCTGGTTCTATATCAGAGGGGATCATAATGTGCCAAGTTGTCATCCTGGCTTCTGCTTCCAATCCAAACCCATCAACGTTGCTACAAACA
>VZUA01003980.1:9823-25278 GCA_013401035.1 Horornis vulcanius | reverse complement strand
AAAAAATCACAAAAACCCAGTATCATGGAATGTTTCAGCTTCATTGTTCTGACAGAATACTCTCAGATTTCTCATGACTTCCTCACCAGCTGGGGTGTTTCCTCCTTGTGTGAATTTGCAGGTGCATAACACTGCTGACCCACTGAAGAAACTACTTTCAGAGGTGTTTGATCAAGAGGAGACAAATCACTAAAATTCCATACTTTTTCACCTTGAATCTCACACTCCTGAAGTTCATTTTCAGTATGGGAAAGCAACTGCATATCTCAAGGTTGACCTACACAGCGTTGCCACTGGACAGCTTACTTTTTGTCAAGTGAGATGATTGTAGAGGAAAGTAAGGACACATTCTTAGCAAGAAGTAATTGTCTGTGGTAATTCTGAAATTTCATTCTCAAATTCTTGCCTGTTTCTGAATGATGGGGGAGTTAACTGGTACCTAAGGAACCCAACCAGAGAAAGTCTGTCCCCATTTGTCACTACACTTTGCTCTGTACGAGCTGCTGTTCCAAGTCTGCAGGCTCTTAACCAGCTGCTTTGCTCACATCAGTGACATCTGGCTTAACAAAACCAGTACGGGGAGTGCTGCTTCTCAGCTGCTGAGACCTGAGGTGGCAGGCACAGGAATTAACTCTGAGCTGTGCAGATACTGAAAGCTATTCCCATCTGAAATCCATCTACCCACCTGTAGTCAAAGAACAGTTCTTCACCAGTCTGAATGGCTCTTTTAGCAAATATTCCTATTCTGTGATCACCGTTAACCATCATAACTGTTTTAAAAGAAATTAGGTATGTTAGCACAAATACTGATAAAATGCATGCTAAAGAAATAGCTCACATTGTTTCATACATTGATGAAAAGCAAGTAAATGTGAAACTTACCTTTTGCATAGCAGTTGGGATTTACTGAATGGTTTGCAAATCTAATTTTGTTGCCCTTGCGTGTTGCATCAACCACAAAATCTATGGGGGGCAGAAAAAACAACAAACCCCACAAATGATGGATGGGTCACCTACAAACACATTTTTGAGTTTAATACCTAGTGTGCTTGGATCTTAGCAGCTGCAGAAGATAACTGCATAGCTTCTCCCATAGAGGAGCTGGCCCACCACTCTACAACAGCTGAACTCTGCCGTTCCACACTGCTTTTCCTTTACCTCCTGCCACAGTGGCACCACCTTAGCTTCTCCTTGAAGCTTCTCTGCCTTTATTCCACAAGGACAAGCTCCATAAATCTGCTAAATCAACAATGACATAAAGCAACAGGGTTTTTTTCCCTCATTTCAACTATTTTCTAGTATTTTATGCTTGACACAGTGCAGTCTGTATTTTTCTCTTCCAGTGGCAGCGGCCACATACCACATATCTATGTGGCTTTCCCCCCCCAATACAATTACTATCATAACTTACTGCTGATTTAATTCAGTAAAATTACTTCAGACAACACCTGCTTTTACAGTCTTCAGTCTACTTAATGTCTGCACCTAACTTTATTCTGTGAATTTCTACTCCTCTTGTATAGTTGCTTGTGCAATAAGCTCCATCACTACCTCTCGCTGACTAGCATTTAGAGAAAAAAAACCCCAAAGACTAGGTATCAACAGGATGAATCCACACACTGATAGATAGGGAAAGATGTGTGGGCAAAAATCCTCATTGTTGCCTGCTGTCTGCAGAACAGGATGGAACAAAACGCTGAGCATACATCCTTTACTTATGTTGCCAAGGGCAGCAAGTAATGCATACATACCATTATTCAAGTTAAACAGAAAGCTGCACATGTATTTGTCGTACACTTTTCCTCTTCTGTCTGCCTCATCCTGAGAAATAATCTGAAAGAAACACTGCTTGTGAAAAAGAGAAGCATTCCTTGGTTGTGTAACCATAGCAGCTTAGTGTCAAAACACCCCACAACCTTCTGAAAGACAGGTGGGAGTTTTTTTTATTCTCTGGGATTCAAAGTATTCCCGAAGTGTTGTTTTCAGTAAGCATTCTGCACTTACCAAACATCCATGCTTTGCTCTTAGCATAAATAAACTCTTTCAGAGCAGAAGAAAAGCAAGAATTGCTTCTCTCAAAATCAGGACTGCATACCTGACTCTGGGTTTTATTGCTTAGTGAAAGCTCCTGCTTTCAGTACTACACTACATGATTTACCACCAAATTCCACCCAGAAGAAAAAGGGTATTTCAGCCTCTCCTTCTCACAAGAATCTGTTTCAAAATTTTTGTGACATTTCAATTTGTGTAGCTCTGGGGAGTTGGAGCCTGTGACAGCAGTTACAGCCTGTGACATTTGGTCAGCCAAATGGCTCTGTCTGAACGTGATACCAGGTTACAGACAATGGTATCCCATGGTCTGTCCCTGTCAATGCATCATTTCACCAATTAAGCTCGTATCCAGTGTTCTCCATGCTTACCTCACCACAGTATTCAGAGATGAATTCATTCTTCTGTACAGGATCTTTGATAAAAATTCCCCAGCCTGCCACATCTGAAGGTGCCAATAGTAAGTGCTGTGGAACAGAAAAACCAAAAGGTTTAGATATCCCTGGCTCAGATTTGAGTTCAGTTGGTTTTTTACACATTTTGGTTTGTATCACTTCGTTGTATCACTTAGTGAAACGTATATGCTGGGACTCCAGGAGAGCAGACAAATCCAGGGTCTTCTAATGAACAAACACACACTGAAATTACACCTTGTAGATCAGATGTATGTAAAAGAAAAATGACCAATTATTAGAAAACTACTAAAAATTTTAGTGTAACCACCCCAAGACACCTTGAAATGAAAGGGTTACATAAAAACTAAATATTTCAACCTCAAAATGTCTGCAGACAGGTGCCCACTGCTGATTAGCTAAGTAATCAACTATTTTGTGAGGAGACATTCCAGAGTAGAAATAAACTTTAGCTTATTGCTCAATTGATTTATTTGCCAGAACAGAATGGCCTTTCAAGACTCAGTAGACTGTATAGAAACTTAGAATCAAAAACTGAAGAAACAGCATCTAGACTCTGAGATAGACTTCTTTATGCTGATCTGGGGAAAGATTGCTGAGGTATCACTTTAGAACAGCAGCCTATTTGCAATTAAGAAGCAAAGCCTAAATAGGGAAAAGGAGATACTCTGCTGCAGTGCTGCACAGAAAATACTAACTGGTACATAACAAAATGGAGATGGAGCTTAAAAGCAGCACATGAGCAAACTAAAAAGTGACAACTCCCTTTCTTGCTATTTTGTTTCGTTTGGGGTTTTTTGTTTTCCCATTTGACAGCATGAAGGCAAAGAAATTCCATTCTCTGGCTTGAAAATAAATACAAGAACACCTCAAAACCCAGGCAACAGACATGTAGTTGTATAACTCTGGGCGTACTTTTTTGGATCCTCTCTGAATGCTGCAGTTCTTGCAAGAAACATTTTTGCTGTCCCAGTGGTCAGCTGCTCCACAGGTCAGGCAGAGGTCAGGATCACACTCACGGACAGCCAGGTAACAGGGGCACTGCTTGGTGTTGCATTGTGCTTTACAACGACACCCAGGAAAACGATTTTGGCCTGCAAAGGAATGTGTGGAAAAGAAAAAGAGCAGGTATGAAACAAAACAGTGTAAAATTAATGCTGTGCAGATTATAGCATATCAGAATATTGGTTACACAGCCATTGATATCTGCACAGGATATCAGAAGCACTTAAAATTCTTTCCTTCCCTGATTTTAATTTCTCTTTCTCAATTTTAAGTCTAAAGACTCCTTCTGACTTCATGCAATGGCCAATCACAAAAGCCAAATTAAACTGAACATGGTCACAATGTTAGACACAATTTGCTGCTCCTGTAACTGTCTGCAGTACAGACAGACTGGTAGTACACAGCTCGATGGTGGGACAGTGAGACAAGTTTATAGATAATTTTAAAATGTTTTACTTACATTCTGAGCTGCACTGACAAAACTTCTCACAGAAGTTTTGAGCAATTACACATGGGCATGAGCTATCACAAGGCTGACGTGGGTGATCACATGGCTGATAGTTGTAAACGTGATTCGATGACCCATCTGAATAAAAATAGCAACACTTTGTGAAGTTGAAACTTGCAAACAAACAATATACAATTCTCCTCACTCTAAGGCAGAAATTCCCTTTTAGTCATTTAACTAAGCAAGCCCGAACATGAACAAAAAACCCAAACCCACAAGGAGTGGGTTTAAAAACCCAAAAGACACAAAACCAGAACTGTATCATTAGAGAGGTGTTTTACACCAATACCTGCCTTCCTCGTTCTGCCATTGCTCAGCTGCTTTGAGTATTCAGAGCTGAAAGTTGCTTATGTGGAAAACTGAGAAACGAAACTACAATGGTATAATTTTCTGTCTGGAGATCTTTTGGAATAGCACTGATATTATTCAGCAAAGTAAATTTGCTTAAATACCCAAAGCAATTTTTAATGTGGAACAACAGTCAACTTTTAAACAGGTAACACTGGCAATTGTAATCCTACTATTATTACTATTATTATTACTATTATTATTATACCACTATGCTTTCCCAAGTCAATTTTCCAGTACAGACAATGCTGAAGTCTTCTAGGCAAAAAAGGAACTACCAGGGACAAGTCTAGAGCTTTACCTACAGAGCAGCTAGGAGAATTTGGTGCTATATAAATTATATTTGCTATTAAGACTCCTGAGCTTGTTTTGGGTTTGCATGAATTTGTAAATTTGTAAAAATGCTCAAGTTGGCAATCAGCAACAAAAAAGGAGACAGACAAACTGATCCATTATTTATGTTGCTAGAAGTCACAACCATTCTCAACAACTTTTCAGAGAACTATTTTTAAACTAAGCTGGCTTACAAAAAAAAGGCACTTTTTACTGTGGCTCCTATGCTTAATACCATTTTTACCTGTGCTTCAATGAGGCTATAGTGGACAGACTGTAAACTCAGCCTCCTTTCCTTTCTGTGGAATTATACAGAGTTCTTCCAGCTATGTAAACCAAAGAGTACCTTTTGTCCCTACAATATGTGTAGCAAGAGTTAATGTTTTTTAATTTTCATTTCTAAATTAGCTAAAATTTCTAGCTCCCCACAGAATATATATAATAGCCTAACACTAAAAAAAAAAAAAAATCAAACAACCAGGCCCCCCCCACAAAAAAAGCAATAGTAGAATCTTAAAAAGTTCAGGACATAAATTGAATGGAAAGATGCTAACCCTTTTTCAGCTGTATCTTTCTGCAATGAGCAGCCCACAACCTGCAAAAACACAAAACAAACAAGGTTGACAGGAACTCCTCCTGCAGTGTGCTGGGAGAGGCAGCTGCATCTTGCACCCACACTTAAGATGGGAAAGTTTCTGGAGACATGAACAGCTGCTAACTGCACACAAGTCAGCGGGGCTGCAGCAGAACCACCCTGCCCCAGTCTCTTGGGCTTGAGAAGATCACAGCTCTGCAGGCTGCTCCCCCCGCTTCCCACACCATTCCTCTAGTCCCAGGATTGTACAGGTGAGCAGCCCCCACCCAGCCCAGCCTAGAGATGCCCAAATTCAGATGGCTTTGCAGGAAACCCTGCCAAGAGCAGGCTGCTGGTGCTGCTGCTGGCAGGCAGGAGCAGCAGCCAAGGGAGGATAGGAAATTGCAGATCTGGAGGGTCATGCCCAAACAGGGGGTTGAAATGGGACAGCTGTTTGCTTCACAGGACTTAGCCCCAGCACCACTCTGGTTGTCACCTACAGATCACAGCCAGGTCCTGCCCTTCACCTGAGGAGCTCCAAGTACTTGACAGGAGACAGTGTCTGCCTGGCACAGCACACTTTTGTCACCTCAGTAATTCTTCTGGCTGAACACCTTTTCTCAGTTGTTGGCCGGTGGTCCTGCACTGAGTCTTTCCTCTTCTGCTTCAAAGTCTACATTCCTTTCTCTTATGTCCTTACAGTTTTCCTTCAGTGCCCCCTTTCTCAGGTAGCTCAGCCAAGAATACCCCTTGCCAGAAGTGGTGTTTTTGTTGTGTGGTGGATTTTTTTCTTTGCATTTGCTGCTTTGCTGTGTTGTTTTTGGTTTTTTTTAAGAATAAAATGCTTTTGGTTAGCATAACATAACTCAGTCTACTTTAAAGTTCTTGCAAGTTACATTTACTCCTTTATTTTGCATTTATTTCAGATTGCAAGTTCTTTGGCCAGGGAATGTCAGACACACATAAATGGTGTGTCAGATACAATCAAGCAAAACCACCTGTCTGGACCTTTAGTACCAAAAGGAAACCAGACTTTTAATTTCAGTAGCCTTAAAATTAAAGGAGAAATCAGTTGTTTTATTTTTTCTTCATTTCTATGCATTTTGTTACCATTTGTATTTCAGAGAACACACATAACAAAAAAACTAGATTAAGGATTTTCAAAGTTTATACTTCTTGGACTTCCTTAGTATATCATGTAATAGCATCAAGACAATATGGGAGAAGCCTCACTCCTTGGCCAAATAACACATTGCCAGCTGCATCGAGCAATCTCACTTCCTCTGCAGATTTACTGAGCTGCCCAAAACACTCATGAACACAGGTACTAAAAGATCCCCAGCACAGAACATCTACAAAACCTATTCTGCCTTTCAATGAATGCAACAATCCTCAGAAGTTTGCACACTGAAAAAAAATCTCCCACTGTAACTACTTAAATAGGACTTTTTAGCTGCTACTTCTTTCATAAAAGCATAGCAGCTTTTACTTCAACCAAATGGTGTGCAGCACCCTCCAAAAGCTTCAGATAAAAAGATTCTCTATAAAATTGCCCTTCTAAAGCATCACAATGAGATTTAACTTAACAACCAACTTTCTTACAAGCATTGAAGGACCCCATACAAGTTAGAAACCTACAAAGGCAGATTTGTCCAAGTAACTAAGGCTGAGGGGAAGGAAGAAGCCTAGCATCACAGAGTACTGTAATAAATAGATGACATTCCTATTAAGGGTGATTCACTCTAGAAGAAAAGGCTACCAGCATATATTTATGACTTATGAGACATTGGCTCTGCAAGAAGACACTTCCCATATACCTGAAAGGAGTGCAATTTTGACGTAAATTACTCTAATGCACACAAAACTACTTTCTTTCTTGTCTACATGGTATTTGGAAAAATGTAACACACCGTATTTTTGAACAAGTCTTTCACAGAAACTTGTCTGTCACTCCAAGAGAATAAGAACCTACTAGCACAGCAAGCCCTTAAAAGTATTCTGTGGCCAGACTTCTTAAAATACTCTTTCATTAGCAATCAGCAGCTTGACTTTTTCTCCTAAGGTAAGCACTATCCTAATACTTTAAATGTACACAAATGTGCATACACATCAACAAAGCATTAATAGTAACAAGTCAAAGCAGAAAGAAAACTACAGGTAACAGTCACAAGGAGAAAGGCATCCATCTGCTCTGCCCTTCTTCTGGAGAGACTGGTGTCACAGGAGGGAGTTGGGGGCTGGGGACACACAGTGGCAGCAGGAACTGTGGGGAATGGCACAAGACAACAGGAAGCAGGCTGCCAACACTGACCAACTCAATAGGAGTTTTGACTGGCACAATCCAATACATTCACTGCCTTGTAAGTTCCAAAAACTGCCACAAAGCACTGCAAGTTCCCCTGGTAAGTGCACAAAGTTGGAGCCTGAGCAAGCACCATACTAAAGGCAGAGTAATTTTTGTATCTGCCCTATATAAATTTGCCATCTCAAACAGAAAGAGAAGGCAAGACCTCATCCCATGCAGCAGGTAGCAAAGGCAAGGAAAGCAAAGTTGAGAAAGCGCTCACATCTTGAAGCTTCATTGCTTCATTAAAAAAAGCCAACTGGAAACTCCACGGCAGGTTTCCAAGTAAACCAGTGGATTTGTACATCTGGTTGCTGACATCTGCAGGAGAGCCAGCTTAGAAAACAAGTTTTTCCAGAAGCATCATGACAGAAGCTGTCAAAGATATTGTTCTTCTCTCCTAACAACTTACTAGACTTTGCCAGTGGTTTTAGGCAGCAGCAGTGCCAGCCAACCCAACACTAAAAACACTCTTTGGAAGAAGCTGCTCCAGCATTTCTTGCTTTGCACAGGGATACACTGCTAACAGAAAGAGCATTAAAAATTCAAAATACATGCCAATTATGTCAAATATGTAGTTGAGTCTTCGCAGTGTTTGATTTTCAGGTATCACTCAAAGACTTCAGTATCCCAGATGACCTTATCCACAGCCTCCCCACCACTCCAAGACTCAGCCTTCCAACCAGGTAGCACAGAAGAATATCTGTGCCAACTCCTCATCTGCACCTTTTGCCTGACAATAGTGAGACTTCAAATCCCAACAAAAAGGCATCCTGAACTCTTGGCAGAACTACATAAGCTATTCAAACACATGCAGTGAGCAGCAGTCCAGTAGAAGGTAGGTACTGGAGGAGGAAAATGAGAAAGTGAGGAAAAAAAAATTTTCAAATAAAATTATTAAGTGGCCTCTGAACACGGGATGAGGGAGAAGAGGAAAACCAAAATAATAAAGAAGCAGCTTTACATGACCTTAAAATTAGTACTGAAATAGAGGAAGGAGTGCTGATTAGTTAAAGCAAATTCAACTCAGCTCCCAGCAATAGAAGAAAAACACACACATGAAAAAATGAACAGTACTGAAGTACACTCTTCCCTCCAGCATACACCCATGCTTTTCAGAATTCTTTCTTTGTTCAGGTTTGTTTGTTTGTTTTTTCTGGCTTCTATGCAAAGTACTGACTTCTCATCAAGGCAGAGTTTTCTCAAAGCAACAGGTTAATCTGATACATAGGGCAGGCTCTGACACACACTGTCTCTCCAAAAAGCAACTATATTAGAAGTCTTCTTTTCCCACTGATCAGCCTCATTATGGCTATCTTAACAAAAATGACACAGGAAGGAGGGAGACAAGACATTCCATTATCCAAGAAGGGTGCAGTCTTGCCAGCTAGTTGCTCAGTATGCCCATATGGGCACCAAGATGACATGGGAAATTAGCAAAGTCTTGCAAGAAAAGACTTTATCTGCTCTCAAATCAGTTACAAGAGGCCAGCAAAAGCAGCCTTTCGCTGCTGCTTTTTCTCTCTGGTGATGCTGCTTTCGCTCAAAGTCACATGCACATGTGGAGAATCTGCAGACAGTAAGAGCCCTGCAATGGAAAAGGGCAAAAGGAAAGGAAGGGCCTTCCTGGCTCTAGGACTGAATTTATTCCAAGAGTGAGTAAACTCAACTAAAAGGGAAGAAACAGAGAAAGATTTCCAATGGTTGTCCCAGTTGCTGGTTGTGGGAGATCTTCAGAGTGCTCAGGTTACAGCAGGATGTAGGCAGCCTAAACTGCCCTCCTTTTTAAAAAGGCTACTGCCATAGAACAATGGAGACAGCTTGATTGCCACCTATTCTGGGACTTGAAATCTGTTAAATTATCTCCCTCATCAATGAGAGCTTAAAGAATTAAAGGGTATTTCAAAACTAAATTGCTACCATTGAAGTTTTTATATTGGCAACTAATAAAGAAAATAAAGTCAAGAAACCCCATGCAATGGAATGTGCTTTCATTTACTCGGGAAAAAAACTCCTAAACTAAAAAAGTCAGAGAACTTCTCCAAACAATGTTAGCCTGCTAATCAAACAATACATTTCAGCTGAAAAAATACATCTGAGCCTTTCAGCTGCTCCTTTTAAACAGATGTAGTGGCACCATTTTTACAGCAACTTGTGTGAATCTGACAGGGAGCTAATTCTCAGCTGCATATTCCAAACTTGTACCATGGCTATAATAACTTAAATTTAAACAGCCAAGCCCACCAAATGCCCAAACACTTGAAAACTGTGCCAAGAGCATTAAAATCAATAGCTCTTGCTGGGAACAAATCTCTTCCAGATGCTCACTCAATCTTTTCCCAGCTCACGTTGCCTGCCTCTATGCTACAAAGCAGAAATATTCTACTCCACGTCAACAGGATCTTTTAACAAGTTCAGGAATTTCACTAGGCCTGGAAATAATAAATAGACAAGCTAAGATAGAAGCAAGAAGAACTGATGGGAGAAGAACTGGAAGGACAAACTTGAGGGAAATTAAGGAATGTTAACGGGAGAAATGGAAATTATACGGAAAGAAGTGTACTTATAGCTTGCTAAAGAAATGTTTTTGTTAATTTTCAGCCAGCTTTTTATCTCCTATGTTCTTATCTCTCAGAATAAAAATAATTAAAGCAGAGCTGCATTTTTCCAAACCTTGGAATTCTCAAAGAAAAATGCATTTCACTGACAGACAATAGCCACCAAGCTTTGCAATTTCAACAGAAATTGTGTCAAATGATCTTTGTGTCTCCAGAAAAGCGTAATTCCGTTCTTCATTGCAGTTTCACTTCAAATAATAACTTGTTAACCTGGTTCTTTAGTTGGTGTTCTAGGTGCTAATGAAACTGAGGTGCTAAAAAGGAATAGTCTCTCCTAAAGGAAAAGAAGGCAAGCCTACTAGCTTGCTATCTGAAGCTTGCTAGAATACACTTCATCATAAAAAACATAATTTTTAATTTTAAAATACCATCTAATCATTACTCAATTCTATTGAAACACTTCTAAATTTAATGTTTATCACTGTAAAAAATAATTATACCACACTATCTTGAATGTTGCAACAAGCTGCATAGGTGATTTCTAAACTAAACAGAGTTTTGGCTACTTGCATCAATATACCTACAAGAACCTGGCTGTTAAACAGCTGAAAAAGAAAGGAAAGGGAATGAAGAGGAAGGTTATACTTGCCAATGCAGTAAGACTTTTGTCTGAAACTAAAACACCATTTTGTTTTATTGCTGCAACTTTTGGTTTTGGAAGCAAAAGAATAGCTGCACAACTTTTCCTCCAAAACACTTTCTGTTCTGATCCCCTGTATCTCCACTTTATTGTTATGCTAAGGGTATTTAGTAACAGATTTACCTGTGTTTCCTTTTCTTCTTTCTGGGAGGAGTATCAACATCTTCAGCAGGGACTGGTGCAATAATACTAGATTCCTTTACTCTAAACTCATACACCTAACAAGAGATACCATAACACATCCACGATAAATCTCTCACTAGTACAAAGTTGCTCATATTCTAAGTTAGTATGATTTCCTCCAACCAACAACTTACAGATTATACCCAGTCACAATCTCTTTTCAATACATTTAAAGTTGATTATTTTTGTCATTTAAGAACTGATATTCTAATTTAAACCTCCTGTAAATTTAATTTAAAAACAGTTTTAAAACTAACTTTTATGTATTTGTGGTATGAATTCTGGACCATAGCATTCTTGGGAAAACCATGAAAATTAATTATTTTTCCCTTTTAGTAATCAATACTAGTATTTGTATACTTTAGCTTTAAAAGTAAATCGCTGTGACAATTAGCAAGTAGCTTCCCTTCTTACCTGTCTGCATGTTTTGGTCCCAATCAGTCTTGCAATTGCACAGAAGTTGTCATAGTAGGTGCCAATAAGAACTCTAAACATTGAGGCTTCTGCACCACTCCATTCCACATTCTCTGGAGGCTCAATATTTGGCTTCATCTTTATTGGTGTTTGACACCTAGAATTTGCTTCTGTAATAAATAATGGACAGTAAGGCTACATTTCAAAATTTACATTGCCCTTCAAAAGGTCAAATCATTAACTGCAGTTAAAAAATATCCCAGGTTTTTTGTTGTTGTTTCCTAAGTGCCTGAAAAAACAAGCATTTTTCCCATGCCTCTTACAGAAGCTAACAGTAGCTACTCAAAGTACATGACCTACACATGAATTGAGACAATATGGATATTCTCTTACAGTTTGATTAAACTCATTATTTTTTCTTTTCACTCAGTTCCATACATTCCAAACACACGTTTTCTAGGACTGCACGGCTCAATTTGTGTCGGCCTGTTTCTCGTAGGGTTGGGGTTTCTTTGCAGTTTTGGTTCTGTTTCATCCTCTCAAGCACTGCAGCTGACTGAGCGAAGCAGCGGCGAGCAGCCTTACCGGAGGAACTGGATGTTTCATCTTTCTTTTCCTCCTCCTCCTTATCGTTGTTTTCCCCACCGGTTTCGGTGCCAGCCTCTCGATCGCTGTCCGTGTCCTTTGACTCCAGGACGTTGATGGTGGGCGTGCTGGGTCTGCTGGTGTTGTTGGGGAGCCGCCCCCTCCGGCGCCCGCCCGGGCGCTTCGGCGGCGTCTTGATGCGCTCCGCCGTCAGGGCAGCTGCAAACTCCTTGGCACCTTCCTGAACACAACACACCACAGTTTACAGCAAAGGAATCGAGAAGAGTTTTCACTCGTGGTCAGGGCTGATGGGAGAACACCTTCTACTTGCACACTGAGTAGCATTGTTCTACAAAATAAACAGGTGCCCCCAAAGTCCAGTTAAGGGCACTCCAACCATGAACACAAGTACTTTTGATGCTACTATGAAAAAAATCTACACTTACAAAGTACTCATGTCAGTATTTCAGTTCACTTTTTACTTTGGCTGCCAAGTGAAATTTAATTCAGTAGTAAATGTCTGTTTTCCCAGATGACAGAAAAAAAATTAAAAATTTCCCACAGAAAACACCCATAAAAACCACAAGACCTCTTCTTGCACATGGCTCGTAAACAATATGTGGTCTGCATGTTTTAAAATGCAAGCACTGTAAACTTGTTTTCTAATGGAAAGGGGTATCACATAGTGTAGCAAGTTTTCAGATAGGAAAGTTGCATAGCTTCTCATACTAAAAAATTTAGGGGAATTATGAGAGAGATTTGAAATTATACTACTAAAGACTTCACTTCATTAATCTCCATCCTATTGTTTCTTAAGATCACAAGTCCCAGATGGAATCAGCCTTTGGCAAACTAAAAAAAACCTCTTTAATTTTTAGCTGTGATATAATTTACAAGAGAGTGAAGTCTGCAGTTCCTTGACTAGACTGGACAGAATAGCAGCAACACCATTACTAGGGGATAGTAATATTTCTTCCCTACGAATATCTCAAGCTACATCTACAAGTATTCCTTCTTAAGGTGATTGGAAGTTAAATTTTCTCTCTTGCAGCAGCTGAGGCCAACATACTTGATTGCAAATGACCCACAAGCAGATGCATACCCTAGATCCAGTATGTCCTTACATGATCCCACTATACTGCAGCCAGCACTAGCACTCAGTGAATTGCGACATATAAAATTATCTTACCAAATGTTGATAACAGTGAGGTCCACAAGGCTTATTATCTAATGCTGTTTCTGTATTCTTTCGTTTATAAGTATTGGGAGTTGCATGGAATGCTGTTGAATCAAAACATCACATTTTTAAGTTTTCATATAATAATACAATAAATATGTAACCTCAAACTGTATCCAAAACACAAGGTTACCATGACTTTACTAAAACCAGAATAAAAACACTAACAAATGGAAAAAAATATAACTAAACCCTATGTAGTGACATATGACTTACCACTTAAATACACAGAGCCAGCACACAGGTAAGATTCACATATCATAGAATGGGTTGGGTAGGAAAAGACCTCAAAAATCATCTAGATCCAACCCCTCTCTACCATGGGCAGGGACACCTTCCTCTAGACCAGGCTGATTAATCCCCATCTAGCCTGGCCTTGAACTGTCAGGGATGAGGCAGCCACAGCTCCACAGCTTCTCCGGCAACCAGGTCCATTGTCTCACTTTCCTCATAGTGAAGAATGTCTTCCTTACATCAAATGCAAACCTATCCTCTTCCAGTTGAAAGCCATTAAGCCCATTTACATCAGCAAAGACAATCATCACATTTGTTTCATGTATCAAGGAAGATTTGATGTATCACCCTTTCCAACAAAAGAACACACTTTACTTTGTTGTCATGTTAAACAGAATTATTCAGGGCTTCTCCTATAAATGATCATCTGTTCAATGTGTAAGATTCAGTCGTTAAATTTCTATCTTGCAAAAAATCTGACCCATGCATGCTTTGGAAAGGTAATAGGACCCACTTTACATTTTCATCAGTGAGAAGGACACGTAAGTATTTTTGCTCTATTAGTTTATCAGCACTCCAGCTAAGCTGACGGGATATAAGAATTCAGTTGCTGTATCCCAGCTGCAGGGTAAAAATACGTTAGCATTGTGCAGTCACTCTGGATAAGTGAACCAAGTCTGCACCTTGCAGAGAGGTGTCTGGTCCTGTATCTGACAGACTGTACAGCTCGGTAAAAGCTGCAGGACAGTAACTCAGGAGGGAGCAGAACTGGGTATGTTACACATGCAACACGAGCACTTGGTAACAGGAGGGCAGAGTTTCCTCCCCATTCTCTCTGCCAGAGCCAGCTCTCCTCCCGGGCAATCCCTGTTTCCCAGCAGGGTATTTTCAGAGAGACTGATTTTTCACAATTTTGCTGAAAGTCTTGGGAACTCCTCTGTACCCCTCACAGAGTTCTTCTGAAGCCTGGAACACCTGCCACTAAACTCTCACCAAAACTCATACATTCATGCTCCCACATTATATTAGGAGCTTTTTGAGATACTATCGTTAGTTTTCTGCAATTGTCTTTTTAAAAACAACACATCTGTGCTCAAGGAATAATTACTTTGCCTTTTAGAGAGTGAGAGGTATCAATAAATACATTTTCCCTCTAAATGTGTTAACAGTGGCCTACAGAACTGCCACAAAAATTAAGAAATGAAGAACAGACCGAAATTTTAAAAAGAGACTACTTAGTGCTATCTGTCTGTTTGCTAATGCTCCATGAGGATGCTCAACTTAAAACGTGCAATTTCCAAGCTATGCAGAAGCATTTATGCTGCAGTTTTACCACAGCTGCAGTTGGGCAACTGTAACTTACAGTGAAGGTTATAAAAATTCAGTGAATAAAAAGTGCTAATACATTCAAAATTAAACAAGAAATCCCTCCCCTCTTACCCATATTAATCTAAAAGGGCTGATCCACACCAACACCTCACACATTCCCTTCATTAATCATTTCCTATTCATCTTATTTCCAGATCATGCTCGAGGCTTCCTCCTCTATCCACTATGCTTTTAAGACTCAACTTTTTAAATGCACTTCCTTCCCTGTTAAAGGATGTGGGCAGAGCCCACGTCTTCCCAGACAAGGCTTTTAAAAGCAAATTTAATTTCAGTGGTCTGGTTTGCAGCATAGCTCCACAAACACTTGCTCTGGCACCAGTGGAGAGGATGACCAGTTCCATCCTGGAACCATCACTTCACATTTCCCTCCCATGAAGGAGGGTGATTTGAAAAATCAAATCATAAATTCTATATATTGTGCCCGTATTAATGATAGCAGCACACTGGAACCTGCCAGGAAAGCAATGTACTCTTCCAAGGCTTTCTTTAAATGGTATAAACAATATAAAAGTAACACTAAGTAAACATTACATCCCTTTCTCCAGACAAATATGTTATATTTTATAAATCTCGAAACACAA
>VZUA01003979.1:43747-54035 GCA_013401035.1 Horornis vulcanius | reverse complement strand
CATATTCCTCATCTTATCCTGTGGGAGTTATTCTTGATCGTGCAAGATCCCACACGTTATTCCTATGGGTGCTGTAGCTGGCAGTCTCTTTTGTAATATGGCTGCTGTTACAAATCTCTTTTTAATAATGACCTCCTTTTATGCCAAAATAGTTGGGCTGCAGCCGCCCAGTCTATTTTAGATAACAAAGACTGTGCTTTTTAAAGCTGGGCTGTTTGAATGCTTTTTAAGCCCTTCACTTTAAAAGAGAAATCTGATTTTCTCAAACAGTTTAGGTTGTACATTTGCTATAACAAACCGCATGCAGCTGATGTGCTGGGGTTTTTGACTTTTTTTAATAAAATGTTTTCCAAATAAATGGCAAAATTCCCCACAGACACAAGAGTATCAACAGTAGTGCTAAACATCTGGTTTGTCTCTGTAGACTGCAGCATGTGGAACCCAGAATATCTGGTTCAGTGCTGTGCCTGTCTCCCAATTATATTCAAAACATCAGCTTTTCTTGGAGAACATTTGGTAAAAGCTCCCTTCATTGCTTTAAGCCAATTCCCATGAGGATATTACTGCTTCAGATTGATGTGAAATTATTCAAATTAGAGAAAAACAAAGTTGTCAACATTTGTGTACAGAACAAAATACTGCATTGCAATTATAAGTGTGGAACAAGGAAAATTCCAACAACAAGGAATACATTGTAATTCTAATTTTTCCCCCAACATTTCCAGCTTTAATAGAATTTCCTCTGGTCCAGAAGACTAATTTTTTTTTATAAGAAAAATGATTAATGTTACTGAATTCAGTCAACATTTCTGTCTTACCTAAGTAGACAAATGCTTGTCATGGAAGTGCAAAACACAGCCAGTACAAACAAGATCTTGATTTTTATCCCCATTTCAACAGCTGTATGTCAATACGATATGGTAAAGAAAGGTGAGAGAACAATCTTTCTAATGATAAGGTTTAGCAGTTATTTAGAGAAAAAAAATCGAGCCCAACAGCTACGTTTTGTCTAATGTTTGCAAGTTTTATAGAAAACGTGTGTGCTGTAAATTACAAACCAAACAGCCAGAATTATCTGCAGCAACATGAACTTTCAAAATCTTCTGAGATTCCCTGAATTACATATTCTCAGCAGTTGCATTGTTTTCTGATTCAATTGCACAGATTAATGTGATCCATTCCTCTTATGTGCATCAGTTTTACTGCATTATATGTATGTCATGAACATGGTTTGTGGTTGAAAAGGGAATTGTACTGCCATAGGATGAGAGTGAAAAAGCATAATTAAGAGATCAGTCATGAACATCCTTTATTATGGTCTAACAGCCATGCTAATAGTCTCCTTTCACATTTATGTGTAAAAGGCACTTTAAGTGGCAGTGTCTTACAAAATCAATTTAATTTTGACATGAGGATGCTGTTACAACATACACAGCCTGTAGATGACATAAAATGGTTGTCTGCCATATACCTCAACTGAGACACTCAAACACAGCCTTGACTGGGGGGAAGTATCAAAAACCAGGGCTTTTAGGGCTGGGCTAACTTTTTGTACCCAGAGGAACAATAATTTTCCATTTAAGAGCTTTTCCCCTTTGTTTGCAGTAGGGATATTATTGATATATAAATGGTGACAAGAGGTTTTCACCCAGATAATACATGTGCAGAAATCCATACATGAAGCTGGAACATCTGTCTCCTGGAAATGTGGCCCAGGAAAAGGAGAGAACCTCTGTAGACATGAACCTCACACCTGCACTGCAGAAAGGCACCTTCTACTTGTCCTTCCACCCATCTGTTCCTCACCCAAGGAATCCTTTTTTTGCTGTTTTCAGTGCCTATGGAAACAGAAATACTAAAGAAAGATGAATGACTTCTGTGTGAAATTTCCTTCCAGGGAACAAACTGCAAATTGCAGTGGTTATTAATACTAGCATCTCAAGTCTAATCAGGAAAAATTAAGAGCAAACATTTACTTTGCATCCTACAATCTGTGTTCAGGCTAGAAAACAAGAACTCTTTTTCTCTTTTTGGTACTGATTTTCATTTTCTTGATTTTGTTGTTTGTTTAAAGAAAGTAATGGAAAAAGGAAATCCATCCCGGGAAAGAGAAAAGCTCTCTTATCTGGGCTAAGGAGAATCAAGGTGAAGTGCAGGGTGAAAAATGGGCTCCCCTGCCTGAGAGGGGAGCCTCTGTAGGGTATGAGTGTGGTGTGGGCTGTTGCTTTCTCAGGTCTGTAGCTGGGAGTTCCCCTGGTGGGTAGAGCTTTACCCCGACTGCTGGTACTTCCGCATGTTCAGTGCCAGTCAATTCCATATCCCACATTAATGTGGGAATTCTCTTGGTTTAAATCATGCCTTATGCCAGTTGACTGTAAAAGTGGGAAAAACTCAATGCACAGATGTGAAGTTATTAATTTCCCCATCCAAAATGGTTTTGGGCAACGGGGTGCGGTGCTTTCATTTAAGCAGCAATTTTACCTTATCGATGGAAAACAAAATTATGAAAGTACAATTTCCTGTAGGATTCTGCTGAACTTTGAGCATGAAGGAGAGGACAAATTGTGATAAGGTTATTCTTGCCAAAAATTATCTTGCTCCACACCATAAGATGCTATTTAATGCCAGGAAAAGTGTCATGTTCTGGTCCAGCACTGATTGACATGCTCTGTCTGAAAGTCAGATGGAGAAAACCTGTGTACATATATCCTCCCATGAAATAGTTAACTACCTTGTAATCAATATTATATTCCCTCTTCTGGTCTGTAGAATAGAGATATATTTTAAGTAGCATTCACTTTTAGCTTTTATTTTCCTAATTTTTTATACTTCTGTGTTTGATACACCATTCCTATTGACTGAGCAAGATCAGCAGCACAGATTTTTAGCAAGGTTCCCTTCCAACAGTGTTTTATTTTTATTTAGGAGTTTTAGTTTGTAACCAGTCAGTCTGTAATTCTGGTGAACTGCGTCAAAGGCTTCCCATGCCAGATCCTGTCTTTGTGACATTTTTGGAACTCCAGAAATAATAGCGAGGAGTTAAAAAATGCAATCCAACAAGACATTGGAAGAGGCAGCTACCTAGAGAGACTGCAGGAAGTAACAGCATTTATTTTATTAAATTTGAGAAAAACTAGCAGCTGACTATACTTTGTTTAATGCAAGTAATTATGTGTATTATTTTGATAGAACAGCTTTGACAAGCCACTCAGATGGTTTAAACAGCATCGTTATACGCAAATCTGACTCTGTTACTGTTAAGGGGCTCAGTTGATTTATTAGTGCAGTATTGCCTTACACTTGGTTTATTCTTTGGACATGTTTCCAGAGGGTTTAGTTTCACAGTCTCTTGGGCATCGCATTTTGTTGACTAGCCATCATCTAAACTTGGCCAAGAGCAATCAGATGAGCTTTCCGCCCAAGCTCTATAAGCTACATCTGTTCTCAGTAATTGACAAAGCAGAAATCCTCCCCCAAACCTCCTCCTTGGGGCATGCTGTATCCTCACTTGCCCTGCACATCCATCACTTAGTTGGCTCTGCACATCAGTCACCTGCCTTGTATGCACTGTTCCAGCAAAACTTCCAGGGCTGGGGAAGAGGAGATGTGTTTAGGAGAAAGAGGTGGCATCAAGAACAGTGGGAAAGGAAGGCTGAATACCAGGGAGCATTTGGCAGGACTCAGAGGAAGCATCTCTGATAGCACAGGCCCACAGCAGTTGCCCTGTTTTTGCCATGAAAGTCAAGGCATTTGGATCTCAGCAGGTCACATTTTCTGTACAGTGTTTGTACCATTGTAGAGTTCCTGTCCCTGAAGAGGGCATTAGATGAAACTGTGGCTATTCAGTCACATTTTCTGTTTTCTACCACCTCAAGAACCAACCTAAGGAAAAGGAGTGGGGGTTACAGGAGAGCAGAAAAGGCCATGGCTCTGTGTGAGCACTGCCCAGCAGCAGTGAAAACGTCCACAAATTATCAGCAGTTTCCAGCACAAATCCAAAACACAGCCCCATACCAGCCACTGGGGAGACAATGAACTGCCCCAGCCCAAAGCAGCATACTGAGGTGTTTGCATTGTCTCCTGCTTTTATTAATGGATTTTTTTGTGAGAGTGTGATGGCTAAATGCAACCTGCTGCAGTGGCTATGTAAATTTGGAAAATTCTTCTTGAAATCTGTGGCATGACCTGTGTACTATTGTGTGTCCAAATGGATTTAGTGTATCATAACGCTCCTAGAAAAACAAAAGGACAGAGAAGATGGGATTGCTAAGGGAGACATTAGATTTCATTTCACACTGGTAATAGTTTAGAGATGTGTGCTGAGCAAAATGGGATTCAATTCTGTGGCACTTTTCTTTTTTATTGCTGCTAAGTGATTTCAATATCCAGTGTAAAGTGATATTGAGAGTGTTCGATGGAACGGGGATGAAATCAGGGAGTGCTGGAGGCTCAGAGGAGGCCACAAATCTCCTGTTGACTGGAGGGAGCCTTTTGGAGCCATCCCAGCTGACCTTAGCTGGTGTTATTTAACCTGGAGGCTGCTGGTAAGTACCTTGCAATGTAAGGTGTTGCTGGGTAATAGAGGGAACGATGTGGCCAGATTGCATTTTGGACATCAATTGATGTTACGTGGTTATGGCTTTGGCCGTGAACTTCCCGCTCTCAGGAACATTTATGGCTAAAACTTTATTGCCCAGCTGTTGCTGCCTGATAGACATATCATAACTGGGATATGGTTTAAGCCCTGTAACCTCTCAATTTATGGCTGTTGGAAGCAGATGGGGATTGCTACACAAACAAGGAGGCATACCTGCAGTCCACAAGGCGATGGTCACAAATGGTGTGCTGGAGGGGGCGCTTCTCATGAGTGTATATCCTGCTTCTGATAACTCACAGCTACAGAAGGTGTGTTGTCATTTGCTCTACATACTCTACGTTGTTATGGACAGAGAAATTTCTAAGTTTCTTGAGTTTTAATTGCTCATAATTTGCTTTGTATAACAGTGTACATTGTAGGATTCTGAATCTGATGATGACAGGAGGAGCCTGAGGGGCACAGGTGGAACCGGTGAGAGTCTGTGTTTTGGCTTCTGCAGGTTTTGGACTAAGAACTGAGGAAATACGAAATGAGGGCAATACAGAAAAATACATCAGACAAAGGTAGTGGCTCAGTAGGTGCACACATTAACGAGGGTTTCAGAAATCTGTTTTTGTTTTCTATGTAAGAGGGTTACAATAGAAAAACAAGTTTCTGTTCTGCAAGAAGAGGCTCAGGAGCTACACTGTATTGTCCCTGCTATGCTTTTGGAATCCTTTGTATTTCTAGGCATGATCTCATTTTCTCTAACAAAACACTGAGTTGCTGATAAGGTGCCGTGAAATCTAAAAAACAAAACAAGAACAACCAACCTTTGAGAGGATTTTAAATTCGTGTTTTGCGGTTAAACAGCCTTGGCTGTTTTATCTGGAACCAAATGGCTCCTAACTTATGTTAGCATAGAATATTTTGTACAGTTACTGTGGAATACTTTGAGAGCAAACTTCTGGCTTTGGTCTTACTTAGCTGCATAATATTTTGGTTTAGAACCGGTTGGAGTAAATAATGCAGAAAACCAGCCATGGTTTGGTGAAACCATCCCGTGGCTTGTTTTAGTCCATGTGCTGTGTTTCCATTTGAAGGCACAAGTGGTGCTGTCACTTGGCACGGTGTGCGAGGGCGTGTAAGGAGGAAAAAGCGAGTTCCCAGCACTGTGCCCATTAGAAAGGCCCTCAGCAGCCCAGTGCAGTTGTGGCCAGGCAATCATTTACCTTCCACCAAGTTTGCTTTGAGGAGCCCTGACAGGGAACGCCCGTGTGGGGCTGGCAGGGGAGCAGGGCAGAGCGCCCGGCGTTCCCGCCTCTCCTGCATCCACCACCGAGGGGCTCCAGACATTCCTGTGGCTTTCCCCACTAGGCTTTTATGTGAAGTGACAGCTCTGGCAGCAGACATGACTTCTGCAGAGTCATCAATGATTGCTTCTAAAGCTTCATTAGCGGTGCAGAGCACACCAGCAGTGCTGTGCTCAGATTTGAAGTGGCACCGTTTCATTTTTCTATATGTGAGCAGATAATTTGCTTTGTGCTGAGATACTTTGCCTGTGTAATAATTTATTGGCTTCTATAGCATCCAGGGACCTTATTTTTTAAGATGCAGAATTCATTTGTCAAATGTGTGTTCCTGGTATTATTATTTTTAATTTTCTCTTGGCAACTGAATTTCCTTTTCTGCTGCAGCGAATAATGAAACGAGATGCATTTGCTGGATTCCAGTTTTGTTTAAGAAATCACAGTGGCAATTTACATATGTTTTACCCTTACATCAAGATTTTCACTATTTACCATAACTGGATTAGATTCTAGTTATGTGCAGAACTGACTGGAAAATAAACTGGCATCCTGATTTGCATTCATTCTGCACCAGTGGTTCCCCTGTCAAATTTGCTCAGTGTGAAAGATTTGGCCAAGAGCTGGGTTTATGTATTACCTGTTACTGCAGGCAAAAGCTTTGAGTATGTGTTGGCCCAAACCCCTGATATATATAAGGAATGACATATTGTTACCAGGGAATAGGAATATTGGAATTGCAATGCACTTGGTGCTCGGTGTAGAAGAGGGCTGGGGGAAGGTTTGTGCCAGAGAGCCAGGAGCCCTCCTTTACAGTGTGAAAAGAGCTGCTGGATGCAAGGTGATCACACTGTGTGACTTCCAGGTAGCTTCCTGCTCCCATTCCTGCCCTCCAAGGCGGAGGGGTCAGGTTTGGGGGATGTGTTGATCAGGCAGCAAAAGAGCTTGCTGTTAGCAGCATGTGGGTATGCTAAAATCCTCCCTTCCAACTGAAGTTTTGTGGGTTCAGGGGGTGAATGTTAATTTTTCTGTCTTTTTACACTGTTTTCTCCTCACTGATTTTGCTTATAGGCCTAGCTAACAGTGGACACCTGTAACCAGTGAAAGTCAAGAAACAAATGGTGGTGTATGCTTATAAAATATGCATTAATACTGAAGTGTTCTATGCTAAGAAAATATAGTCTTTCTGTACTTACTTTCCATCCTTATTTTCCTTTTTTTTTTCCTTTTTCATGCAAAAGTTCTGAGGCCTAATGCCTGGCTCCCATTCTGGGGTGCCTTTTATTGTTTGCTGACTCCTAGGCAGAACCCAGTCCTGTTCATTTTCCTCATGTGCTGAGTTAAGTATTTCTTTCACTGCCCTTGTTCACTCTGGTGTCAGACAATTCTTAGTAGTGAAGTTCAAGTCACCCTTTACTCTGCTGTTCACTATTGCCATCTCTGAGCTGTTGCAGTCAAACCCCACGTACCCAGGCCAACACTATAATCTTGCCAACAGATTGGTGTTGATATTATTGCAAATTTGCATTTGTAATTGTATTTATTTCTCTTTACAGCTGATAGAGAGAGGCAGGAACTCAAGAGGTAGATTTAGTACCAAATGTTTCAGCTTGAGCTAGGCAGATTTGTTAAAACCAGAATTAATAAAATTGGATATTAGACTGTGCTAATACAAATTAGAAACATTTTGAAGCCTTTAGTACAGCAGCTCCCTCACTTTGCACATTGTGCTTCTTGGATGCATATTCACATCCCTAAAGCTTGGCTTCTCTGGACAGAAACAGAGAACTTTGAGCCATATCCTGATGTCCCTGTTCTGATCATCTCCTGGTGCAATCTGCTTATTGGAAGTGAGTGGTGTAATCCCTGAGATCCTGTGTTGATGAGACTTGGCAGTAAAATCCGTGAGAAATCAAGTGGTGTGAGAGGGAATTAACAGTCAGCTCTGTCTATGTCATATTGAAAGTCCTGCCCCTAGACTCCTTTCAGCAGGGGAAAGTTTCCAGGACCTCACACCAAGGTTACAGCTCTGTCCTGTGTCCCTGGGTGGAGATGTGCATCAATAGCTTGATTTGTGCTGTTGTCACATTCCTCAAGCAAATGTGGCTTTGGTACACTCAGTTACAGCCATGGTCTAAAGCTGCTTGTATGAGTATGCTATGTCTGAGAGACAGGACACAACTCAGGGCTGATTCCAAATTGTCCCTACAGAGTCTCCATCCCTACAGAGTTATTCACAGGCATTAGGGACAGAGAGGCGCCCGTTACACTCTAGAAGTTGCCCAGGTTTTCACCTGTTCAGGTATATCTGTCTCAGTAGAAAGGGTTGAAAAATACTTAAATTGGTAATTCAGAAAGATCTGCCATCGGGAGGCAAAGTACATCTCAGTTTACTTTAAAATTCAGTTTATGTTTCATCTCCTAGAAGCTGCCAGTGACCTGTTGTTTGCAGACAGTCCTGAGCAGTTGTTCATCTCTTTACTGTGGTATTTAATTACCATTTGTATAGGAGCTCTTGGCCCTCTCCATGCAGACACAAAAGAGTATTAACTGTGTAGGAAATACACAGGCAGTGTGTGATACCATTAGCAATAAAATTAACATGTCTGAGGAGCTGGACAGATCATGAAAACCTTAAAAAAACAAAACAAAACAAACCAACCAGCAGCAACAAAACCCCACCAAACTAATGAATATTATGGTAATGATGTTTTGATATTATCTGATGGCCGAGTGACTGCTTTCAGAGATCCCAAAGATCTCAGTTCCTAATTGGCAGTGATGTCTTGGTGCTAATAAGATAATGATGATGCCAATGGAAGATGAAGTGCTGGGGACACACAAAACCAGGGGCAGACAAAAGGACACCAGGAAGGGCTTAAGTAGTAGAACACTTCAGTGAGAGGAAAAAATGCCTCTCATTGTTCTCATTTCTGCTCTTTGGGTTTTGATTTTGTATGTGTTTAAATATATGGTAATTCTTTTATCCCTTTTATGTTTTATTTAATCTCACAGTATCAGTGTTCCAGCTGCTTTAAACAGAGAACATTCCTGTGACCTGTTTCAGAGAGAGAGTGTTTTAAATTTTCTAAGCCTTTCCTATTATAACATTTCCCATTAAATACCTGACATACAGAGATAACCTGTACCCAGCTTAGTCTGGTATCAGGGCTCTGTTGTTGCTACTGCTTTTATGCAGTAAGCTGTGCATGAGCAAAATTTTACTTAGTCATGCCGATCCTCCTAATATTTCCAGCACAGCAGAATATTGCAATGAAATAAAACTAAGAAATGGCTAATTTCACTAGACTGTGCCTTTACTTGAGGGTAACTACCACATTATAACCTTCCTGGTTCTGTAGCATTGCCAGGAGGTAACAAATGTGCCAGATAAAAGCTGTTGCAAAGGTGTGCTCATGGTCTAGAAGTCTGGTCTAGTTTTCTCTAGATACCACACAATTTCATGTTTCTGTAATTATATTTCAGTCACATGTGTAAAATCAATCCTGCAGACTTGAAATGACTTGCTGCTGTTGGTTCATCACATAGGGGCACGTTTTAATTCTCCTGGAAGGTTAATAGCTTCATGCATTCATTGTTTAAGTAATTCCTTAAATCCTCAATGCTTACATGAGCAACTTTACTGGCTGATATTTTCTTTTATTGTAATATATTGCAGGAAATACCTTAGAGCTGCTTCATTAAGTTCCATTGTAAAACGCTGTGTGTCTCAGAAAGAAATGCTAATCTGTACTACTTGCTCTTAAAGGGAGTCCTCAACTCTCTAATTGAAAAACTGCAGGAAGTATCTCTCAACTTCATTAGAGACACCAGTAGGTGCTCCCGCTCTGCTGCTGCTGAAGCCAGTGATAAAAGTTCCCTTCCTCAAGGGTCAGTGTAATACAGGATTAGATTGAATTTAGTTCAGGAAATGTTGATTTGTCGGTATTTTCACCTCAGGTTGAGACAATGCTACTCATAGCCTGGGTAAAACAAAACGCCCTCTTTTTCCCCCAGAAATTAGAATTTCTTCTTAATATTTTGAGTATACAGAGATGGGAGTGCAGAATGATAGAGCTGAAATCCAAATGGGACTCCAAGGAGTGTCGAAGCTGTTTGTGAAAAGCTGTGGTGTTTGAAACGGCCCTGTGGGTTCATAATGAATATAATTGTTTTCCGTGGTGGTGGTTGGGTTTGATTCCTTTTGCTACAGCTGGTTTAGTAAAATACATTTGATGATGATGCTGGGTGATGTACCTCAGTGCAAATGTATTGATTTTCTGAAAAGCCTGTTTTTTGAGACGTTCTTACACTGTGTTTTTACATACATTTGCTTGTAACTTAATTGCTATATCTATAAGCTGCTGCACATCCTGCTGATGTAGCTTAAAGAGCCATATAAAGC
>VZUA01003979.1:2905-22005 GCA_013401035.1 Horornis vulcanius | reverse complement strand
GGTATAAATGACAAAAGGCTTGGGGGCTTTTAGGTATTGTTTTCAATCAACTATTTACTATACCCTGATTACAAGGAGTATTTGGAATTACATAGAAACCTTCATATACCACCCTCTCTCAATGCCTCACAGCTTGGTATTTCATTATTTTAATTGTTCTNCGTTGTTTTGTACCTCTGCCCTGGGCTCAGATGTTTTGTGCTGTGTCAATGTTTTATGGTGGTAAAACAATTTCTTTATCTGATGGGATTCCTGTAGGATATCCTGCAGGATAATAATTAGGTTGGATAATTCAATCCAATCACTGGAAGGCTAAAGAAGAAGATAAGAGGATGCAGTGACTGAGCAAGGGTGTCCATCCTGGGCAACGTTTGTGGATGGTTCAGTAGCATGGTAGGATTCAAGGGCCCATGGTAGCAAAAAATGAAGCATGCCACTTAAATCTTATTCCAGGTTTCTGTAGGATTCTGGCACCACTTTAATGTTTTTATTGAAAGGAGACCATAGCTGTGACACAGGGAATAGCTGCTGCTTAATTTTCATATTATCCAGAGGGTGCCAACAAGGGATATTGAACTCAGTGTTCTCAGAGTGGATGAACTAAGTGAGTAAAGCTTTATTAAATGAAGGACCTACAATATTTTGCATAGCAAAGATAGTTTTGTGGCGTTAGAAAGTCCCAGCCTCTAATCCCCACTGCTAAGAAGCTGAAGAATAATTACCAGTTGATCAGCAAATTCTCAGTGCGAGAGAAATTCTTGGGTTTGTGTATTTGCACCCTACTCCTGTGACCTCTGTTACCAGATGTAGAAACCATCATGTAATAAAGGGGTTTGGTCCTGCTCTATCCTCCCCTGTCCTGTCCTCCTTAGTGGAACAGCTGTCACTTAAACAATGCCAAGTGGATGTGATCCTAAGGATCATCCATGCCTAAGAGCCAGGGAGAGGTGAGTTCCAGACTTGAATGAAGTCATGGGTATACAACTGTGCAGAAAGACTCTGTCATGATGTTAGAAGAAAACAGGATTTTTGGATGTGAACTTTACAAAATGGACAGGGAGGATCAAATTAAGGGGAAGCTGCAAAGGGCAGTGCAGCTCGAAGGGTGACCCTGGCCTGTGGCTGAGGGAGGGGTCAGGCAAGAGCTTCATGAGCAAGTGAAATGGGGGGAATGTGATGTCAGAAGATGAGGAAGGTCAAAATAATACATAACTTCAGTTCATGACTGCATATGCTGAAGGAATAATGCCTGATCCCATCACCAGGGGTGTTCAGCATGGATTTGGTGCAGCTCTTGGGAGGACCTGGCGTTGACCGGCTTGCTCTGCCTCACTGCAAGGTTGGTCCTCACAGAGCTTCCAAAGCAGCTCCAAGTATTATCCCCTGCAATCTAAGAGGTGAAGAATAAACACCTATTCTTCACCTCTTCACAAACAATCCCCTCTTGTACCTCCCAGTGGTCAGTATCCACTGATCCCCCAAACACAGAAGACAGGCTCTGCTACCAGCTCTGCCACGGGGAATTTTCCTGAAAGGCTGCAAATATGTCAAAGTAAATGCAATGTAATGCAGCAGCTTTGCTGCTCTGTAGTTTTGGCTAGCACCACATGTTTTTATATCCCATCCTAACAAGACAGAAGAGGTATGGATGAGCAAAGAAAACAACACAGAGGGTTTTATATAGGAGTTGTTAAAATTAGTTGCTTCTACTTCACAGAAATTTGTAACAACAATTTTCAGTGTGTTCCTTATTACACTTCTTTTTTCCCCTCTCTTTTGTACGGCACAAAGCAACAAACGCTCCCCCTCCCTTTTGCCATTTATCTTTTCCTTTCCTTTTCTTAAGGAATAGAAGAGAAAATGCAAAAAATAAATATGAAAAGCAAAACATCCTTTGAACATTGTGCAGAAATTAAACCCAGCAGAACAGAACCAGGAAAAAAAATCTAAAATATTGTCAGTTCTGAGGTATCACCCCGTCTTCCTTTTTGAATTAATAGACACACCTAGACCTGCTATCTCTTATTTTAGCAAAGCTGAAACTTTGGAGAATATGTTTGGAAGTTTCAGGGAATTATACAGATTTCAAAGCCCTCATCTCTCAGGAGCTTGTGCCTGAACCCATGACACAATTTGCTCTTATTTTTGCAAAAGGACTTCAGAAATGTTAGATTATAAGCCTGATGATTTATATCCTGATTTTTTTCTCAAACAGCATCAATTGCCTCAAGTTACTGAACCTGACAGAGCAACTGAGTCATTTATTTTTAAACATAAAGAGGGAGAAGCTGGTTTTTAACATTTCTATTTTCTTGTCCAAACGGCATGTAAAATCAGCACATCTGTACAAATGCAAATAATTTACATGTGAGAACAAGCTGAAATCTGGCATTCTCAGGCAGATGACATTTATCCTTCGGCATTCACATGTTGTCTTATCAACACATGTAGGCACTTCTGGTTTTGAAAAGCTTCATTTATCACTTGTTGAATGTTTGAAGCTGAACTGCTCTTTCTGAAAAAATTGTTTCTTTGATTGACGGATTCTGATGATAACTTTAAAAACAAGTCGTCAGAAAACCCTCACCCACCTGTCTGTGCCTGCTGTGCCACGTGTCTGAAAATGGCCTAGAACCAGCAGAGCGGTGCATTTCAAATTTTCAGAGTTTATACTGGTCATTAGATACTGAAGTTGCATATGAAATACATTAGAATTGAATATTGAAAGTTTCCTGTTTAGCAAAAAATTGTAGTTACTCAACAGACACATTTTGTTTCCTGTGGGTTTCATAATTAGCTGGTTTGTTCCTGAGAAAAATTTCCTCTTCTTTATTTTCATAAGTTCGTATATCTTTTTTAATCAGCCAACACACATATTTGTCTTACAGACAAATGCATTATATGCTGCATATTTCATCACTGAGTGGCTGCTAGAAATACATTTCCATATCTACTCTTCATGAATCAGCAGAACACCACTATAAATTTTCACTCCCTATAAAACTTTTTTTAATAGAGGTGTATCCTCATTCTGATGTTCTATAATCAGCTTTGTCAGAGACACTGTGGGCCCTCTTTCCTTAAAATATTAGCTTATGAAAGATTTCAACCACTATTTATAAGCAAGAGAGAATTCACATCTTCTATCTAAAATCATTAAAAGATTGATGAGCGTTCATACCTGGAAAATTCTGGCAGAAGAATGATTTCTTTGCAGCAGCCCATGTAATTAAAGAGAGGATGAATATTGGTGAAAACACTTCTCCTCACTCTCCTCTTTCCTCACTGTAGGAGAGTAAGGAGTAGCCACAGTTTGCAGGACTGTATTCACCTCACTGAGCTGGCACAGACAGGTGGGTCACAAGAGATCAGAGCCACGGGGCTCAAATAGTTCAGCCAGGCCTGAGGACACGGCACCTGTGAGAGTTACACTTAGCCAAGGAGGGCATGGTTGGATGGAGCAATCCCAGCCACTTCAGTCCATGTTGTGGGACAGCAAGAGGGAGGTGGACAGAATGGGAAAGGCATCACCTGAACCTCAGTGGTGGCAGGAGTGATACGGATCTTCTGTAGGCATTCGTGTTTCTGTAATTCACTGGTGCATCTACACAAAGCACCACCATTCCCACCAGCAAACAGCTAAACCAGTTGGAGAGTCACTGTTAAAACAACTCTTACTGTTGTTTTCTGCAAGAGGTTATGCTACCTGCTCCAAAGCAGATATGCCTTTAGGTTCCTGCTTTAAGTACACTTACTGGCATGTGGAATAATAAAAGAAACACTCAATGGCTTAGGGCAAGAGCAGCATCCCAAATAGACTTTAAATGACAAACAAATTGGAGCAGACACTTCTATCCACACGAGCCTAATGGTACTTACCTTTGACAGTAAATGCACAAAATTACATCTGGCTGAGAAAGTCCCTCTGGGCTGGAAGTAATTGGCAGGTGCAGTAGGACTCAGAGGAGCACCATTGCTCTGGTCTCACTTGTCTTTTGCTGTCTGCCTGTGCCCACAGCAGGAGAGAATACTGGGATCTCAGAGGAGGTGCTGGCAGTTGTGTATTTTTAGGTTATTTTCAAGGCATGGTATCATCTTCTACCTTCTGCCATTCTCCTTGAGTCGCTTCACTGGTCATTCTGAAGTAAGTGTAATGCCAGTTCTGGGTTAAATCAAGTAGAAATGCTTTAAGTGTCGGCATTTTACCTTGACTGTCTGTGGCTCTTTTCCAAGCACGTCCCACATTTCCCTAGCTCTGTTTAGTCTGGGAAAGGTACAAGAAAATTAGCTGAAGGTCATATGGCTCCTATCCATGCATAACTAATCCTTTATCGGAACAGATGTGAGTTGCAAAGAAAGTTAATGTCTAACTTTCCAAAAGGTTTGATGGAAATCTGTCTGGGAACAGCCAGAGCTGAGTACAATATCTACAGTGAACCTTCTACTTCACTGAGGACTGGTGGAAGTACCATGTGCCAATGACATTATTCAAATGAACATGGATTTAAAATCAGGTGTCTGGGTGTGATCAGTCCTTTCTGTCTGGAACTTAAGGAGATTAATGCGAGTTTCCTTTGTCTAAAGCCGGCACAGCCCAAAACAGCTGTACTGGGATTATATTTCTGTGTCATAGAAACATAATTTTCATAGGTGTGATGGACAGTGCTGACAATTTGCTTTAGTAAGCCTGAGGAGCTTAAACCACATAACTGATCCAAATTTTAGGATTTCTTTGGTTTACACTAATTGTAGATGTCAGGTTTGGTGGTGACTGGATACTGTGGTGATGGGTCCTTCAGAAGTGCTGAGAGATAGATAAAGTTGGGCTGAACTGATGTATTTCATATTATGAGCAGCTGGATGAGCCCTGAACACCATACCCAAGTGATTCATTTCTGAATGGTGGTGAAAAGAGGGGGGGGTGCTTAAATAAATCAAGGGTGATTTTAATAAACTGGGAGCTTCTTGGTACTAAATCTGTCTGCATCTGATCTGAATTGCAATTACCTGTCAAAAATTCATCCATCATTGCAAGTTCCAGACAAACTTTCTGGCAGCAGATGTTTCAGGGAAGCTATTTCATGTGGGAAATATATTGTTTGGTGTGCAGCATTCCCAAGAACAAAAGCCAAAGCAGAAAACATTTCCCGAGTAACAGCAATAACTTCTGTGTCATACCTAAGCCAAGTTTATTGCTGAATATAATTTGTAATTGTGGATTTCCAACATAAATCAGTCAACAAAACACTACTCATAATTCAGCCCATCTCAAAGAGATGTTGTAATTCAGTATTTGTGTACTTGTGAAAGCAATGGTATTTCTAATAACTTTAAATTCAGCATTATTAAGCCCTCTCTCTGAGGCTATGACACTGGTGACTGCCAAACAGACGCGGTGTGTTCCAGCAGCCAGGCTGTGGGGAGAGCTCCAAGCCATAGCCTAAAGAAATGTGTCACACTCCCTCAGACATGTATTCAGCAGGTGTGGGGCCACCTGTGCGATCCACGTCTCTCTCACACCAAAGCCCAGGAGGAATTGGGGGGAAAAAATATTTGCCTGCCACTTAATATGGGTTCATTGACTTCCTGTCATACAAGAAAGGGCTGAGTGTGGACTGTGTGAAGGATTTAAATTCAGAATACCTAAACTCGTGTTTTTCACTGACACCCTTCCCACCATCTGATACGTGGCCGGTCCCTTCTGTGGCAAGGAGCAACGTAATGAACGTTTCTTTGCAGCCATCAGAAAATTGTCATCTAACACTGCTATTTCTCATCTGAACGTGTACCTTGAAAATGACCTCTGGGGACAGGCTGGACATATGATGAGAAGATTGCCGTCCCAGTCAAATAATACCCCAAAAGCTGTTATACTGTCACCTCTATCAAAACCCTCCATTCTCTTTGCCAATTATAACAGCAGAATCTATCAGTCTTTTCAATTTTCATTATATCAGGAATTTACTTTGCACATTTTCTTCTTCTCTGTAGTACTTTAAAACCACGTTTCATTAAAAGCTGTTCCTAGCGTAATTGGGAGCAATTCACTTACAAAGTAACTGCTGACAGATGGATCCATTTATATCTTAGGCACGATGTGCTGGGCTTCTTATCTTGTCACCTGTGCCTGGTGGTTGAGGATTCATCTTTTGTGTCGCTGGCTCCGAAAGCCTCGGCCTCATAAGCTGCACCAAGTGTGTCATTCTGAGCTCTGGAGAACTGATGGCTGCCAAAGGTTTGGAAAGAACATCCCGGTCTGCCCTGCTTCCCTCGTTCATCAGTGCACTGTGTCACCAGGGTAACATTTCCCGCAGAAATCAGAACATAGTTGGATATTGCATGTCCACTCTTCTCCTTTATTTCCCTATTATTTATTTCCTTCCATTATTTAGCTTGGAAGGGCTGCGGGTACTTTGTGCAAATCACTTCTCAGGCCTGTGACAAGAGACTGTGTCCTCTCCAAGGGGTTTAGTGCCTCAGCTCCCAGGGCCATCTGTCCATTCCCCTGTGCCAAAGGCAGGGAGGAGAACCCAAGGGCAGGAAATAAATGGTCAGCTGCTATCCCAAGGTTCTGCAGGGGTGCACGGGTCCTTCCCTGGATCGTGGGTGAGAGGTAGCAAGTAAGGAGTGAATTACAACGAACCTTTAAAATGAGGATAAATAACTTTCACCTAACACAGTAGAGAAGCTGGAGCTGGCAAAGGGAAAAGAGAAGAAGTGAATGGCATGGAAAATGATGCTGTCAGGAAACTTCATAATGAGCAGAGGGAAAGAGAATTTATATCAAGATCTGGGCACAGCAGGCACTGCAAGTGAATGGTGTGAACCTACACCCGACCCTCTCCTCTCTTTACCTTTATGAAAAGCTTCATTCTAGGGATATGAAAAGCAAAATTAACTTTTAGCCTTAGAGGTAGCTGAAGGTGGTGTGGGTCGCACACATCCTTGTGCTCTTGGTCAGCGTGCGATCCTGTCCCATTCGGCTGGGGGCCAGCCCTGTGTTTCTCTGGGATGTGATGGAGCCCTGGGAGATGCCAGTGGATTCATTGCTTTGGAGGCTGCTTACCCTGGGGAGCACAAGGTGCCAGCACCAGTCAAACAATGTCAAGCTTCGTGATTAGAAGCAAATTGGTTGGAGCTGGAATTGTTCCCAATGGGTGTTTTTAATCTCATTTTCCTGTGGAAAGGTTATTGAAAAAGCTGTTCCGGGTCCTCAGATCATGCATTCTGACAAGTTTAAAATTTAAACTTGTTCTGAGGGAAGATCACATGTGCTTCAGGCCTATATGCATAATATATTTTAATATTGCTAAGGCAGCTGTGACCTCAGCACAGAAATGTCATGAGATGGAATGGAAGAAGCCAGACAGAAGAAGGACAGGGAGTAAAGCTTAAAACAGCCTCATTAAAATGTATTTTTCTCAGTTTGGAAAAATAATGAGAACCACCCCATGATCCATTTTCCTGAAAGCAGTGATGAAATGCTTTAGAGGCCAGTTCCATTCTTATTAATAGTTTTTTTTATTAAGAAGGATGAAAACTATCTAATGTGATAACTATGAAGGAATGCAGAGTCCTTTTCATTCTGACCAGGAACATTTATTTGTGGCATAAAATAACCCTTAGGCAGGAAAGTCTTCTCTCATTGCACACATACACCTGGTTCTTTCAGCTGTTGCTTCATATCCTGCCGTAATGAAATACCTCCTTTAGGTGCATCAAACACACAAGTCCAAATACCACAGTCCCAATGCTACGTGATCATACTGCTGTCATTTTCCATTGTGAACTCCAAGCTTCCTTTCATTAAAGACAGCAAATGTGTACTTGAGTATTCCAAGGAATCACAGCCCCTCCACCTCTTTAAGCTCCGTATTGATATCTGCAGAAAGCAATTTAATCCATCTTTTATTCCCAGCCCACACAATGAAAAGACAAAAATCGCAGTTTGAATTGCACTAGCCTTCAGGTCTTCCTAAAGATAAATAATGTTGCCTGCAGGTTTACATTACGGATTAAGTGTCTGCATTCTGAATAACTCTGGAAATAAATTAAATGAAGGGAGGCACAGCCTTTAGCTCTTTTTCTGGGGCTTCGTTTCACACTGTGATTTTTACACAGCACTTTTGTTTCACCTATGTTTGAGGACAAAATATAAAATGTTATCAGAAAATATCTTCCCTTGCCCTTCCCTTTTCCGTTTTCTTAACATAAACATGAACTTCTTTTTTCAGCTTTCTCAGAATGATGAGGCTGACGAGTGATATTCCACATGGATGTGACTGCTTTGTGGCTCACCTTGGGAGATGCCTCCGTAGGAGATCCCTCAGCTCTTCTCTGGTGAGACGCCTCATTCAGGCAACACTCAGTGACTGATTGCTGCAGCACAGGATGGTCTCCTCCTACCCTGGGAGAATATTTCAAAGGTTAATGGTCGGTTCTATGTTCAAGGTATGAATGTTCATTTCTAAGTGTAGAGGTCTGAAGATCCAGCTAACAAATTCCCATTTTTCTTCCACAAAAGGCTGAATGAATATTTACAAGAAAGAGCTGTATTTATTTTTAGGGCAGGAGCGCGGGTTCTATTTTTAAAGCAGTTTGGACCCATAGATCACCATGTGGCCTTTCCAGATCTCCAGACTTTATCAGTGGAAAGGAAGGCACACTGTGAAGTAAGGAAACGTTTCCCTCCATACTGTTTAGCTAGAGCAGGCAGCCATTTGTTTCCATATGGTATAATTTTGTGTCCTCTCCTAAAATCAGGAAGGCTCGGGACTGATTCGAAATATTTCACTCCCAGTTCGCTTGGACATGTCCTTTTTTTTTTTCTCCTCCCCTCTGACTTTCCCTGGGTTTAGATGTTTGATTTGAATTATTCCTGTTTTGCTTCACATTATGACTAAGTAGGCTTTTAATATAAACACCTGAGCACACAAAATCAAGATTAAGAAACTGTTCCACTTGACTTAAAGCATTATGTCTCCTGAAATGGGATACCTGAGGTCTGGGATACCTCAGCTGTAGGAATCAGGTTCTGATAATTACAAATCCTGTAGGAGATTTCAAAATTAATTGTGTTTCTTCTCAGTGAGGGCTGTGTAGTGTTTGACTGCCTGTTTCATTGAGCTTAGGCTGCTCTTAGGCTCCATGAGTCGTATGAGAAAAGGGACAGCAGCTAAAAAACAGTAAAAAAAAAAACCAACTTTGTGTGATTTAGCAGCCTTCTTGGAAACAGAACGCAGAATTCTGTTTAACTTTATGGCAGAGGAGGAGACTTTTTGGTCTTTGGCTGGCTTGTGGTCTTTGAAAAATATATGGCTCTGATTTAGTATTCGAGGTAATAAGCAGCCGTGGCTGTAGAAAAGAATATTTCTAGGATATCTTTTCCTGGCTTTTCAAAATTCAAACCAAATCACTTCCACAGGAAGACTTTTCCTTATCTAGCCTGCAGCCTGTTTTCTTCTTTCACTACTTCACGTTCAGAGGCAAGAACCAGCAATGCTGCATCTGTGTCTCTGCCAGGAGGGGCTGACACCGGGGGAAAGGGAACAGGACACCAATCCCTGCTCCCTTCCCACATCTGCAGCACTCGGTGGTGCACGTGCCTTACACTTTGTTTGGCTTTGGCATCGATTCCTTTCCTTCCCCAGGCAGAGCTGCAGCCATGGATCTCTGCCCAAAACATATGGGAGCGGATTCGGCCGCCCCTCCTCCAAACCAGCCCTTCTTCCAGAGGTGCTGGGGGCAGATTTCCCTGCGGGACAAGGGCAGTGAGCTGCAGAGGGGATGGCACAGGCCTCAGCAGAGGCTCGTGCTGGCACTTCTGTAGATGCATTGCTGCTCTCTGGGGTGTCACAGTGTATGCCTGAGTGCGCCGTGGGCTCAGTTTTCCAGCCTGCATGGAAAACTGACTGTTCCGTGGGCTCAGAAGAAGCATCTCCTTAGGCTTATCCCTTCAGGTTTGACAATGACAGCGTGCTAAGGGAGAACAGAAGGACTGAATAGTGCAGAAATCAGTTTGGCACATCTGGGAAAAACGCCTCTGTGTTTCTTTCCCTAAATGCTGCAAACAGGTGGGAACTGCAGCTGTCTGAAAAACTTCATCTTATTTCTATAAAGAATTTTGATTGTTTTTTTAGAAAATCCCCGAAGTGAGATTTTTCAGTTTTGAGGTGGTCCTGATTTGCAACAAATGCCATTTAAAAGAGAGAGACAGACACTATAAAGGGTAAAAAACTCCATGCAAACACAATTTACTGAAAAAACCGAGAACTGAGCTGGGACCATACCCTGACAGGGAGCCTTCCAGCAATACTTTCCAGCATGTCCCTTGGCTGATGTGCCACAGGAACTGGAAGCCATCACATCTAGTGAGACTTCACCCTTTACTTGGAAGGCCACAGTAACTTCAGTGCTCATGGTTTTAATGGAATCAAGAGGGGACTGTCACCTGTCTTGGGGCTGAAGCTATGTGAGGATCTCTGTCCTGTCCTTGTAATAACAAACTGGATTAATACTGAAGTTAGTCTTAAAATTCTTAGAGCACTACACCCATATGGAGATAAATGACTTTATGTGCACCTTGAAGCAATTGTGGAAATTTCTATGCTAAGAACTTACTTGTGTGAAATTGTTATTCATATGAAATTGTGATAAAGCTGTGAACATAAACTGGAACTCGAAAACCGTGGCTTTTGGTTGCCTTTCAGGAAAGGCATTTTATTTTCACCCTGCACTTGGTAAGCCAAAATGAAAATCTAAGTGAGATCGAAGGGTAACTGCCATGTGCCATGTTGCATTGATTGTGGAAGCTGTTTTACATAATTCTGGGAATGCACAAGTTGCCATAATCTTTTCATGCTCTCATTTATAAAAATCATGCCCAGTGAGGTGGCTGTGGGTAGATAGTGAGACTACTGCATGAGGCAGCTGCTCAGCTTGTACCGGCAGGAACACAAGCTGCATGGGCAGGGCTGTTTGCATAGCTGGTGTCCTCACGTGTGTTTGCCACCTCTCCCTCCATTCTGCCTTCATGCCCTCATCTTGAACAGTCTGACTTCAGGAAGTCTCTGCTTTGCTGCTTGTCCAAAGAGCACTTTGCAAACTTACAGGGAGAAATAAATACCGCTATAAATGCACAATAAATAGGTGTTAACTGCTTCATCAGTTTCCTTGTAGCTCTTGGCTTTAGGGTTGGCTCTGTTGGCTTGTGCACAAGCCAGCCCTGAAGCCCGCATTAAAATGATTCCCTCTGAGCCTTCAGTGAGGCGTCACGTGTGGGCCATCCTCCTAAGTATGTCTGTCTCTCTGTGCTGTGTGCCCATTGTCAATTAAAACTGACATTAAAATCAAAGATAAACAAAGTGCACATGGGTACTGGGGGGAAACCACCCCCTTTCCCTGTGTATGCAAGTGAGTTTTTGTCTGTGAGCTTCTTAGGCTAAGGATAAATGGATGTTGCTATCCCTTCCTTGCTTTTTCTCCAAACAACATGAGAAAAATTGCTCCCGTGAATTCCAGTTCAAATTAATGGAAGTCTGGGGGAGAGGAAACAGACAAACAAACAAGAAAGTGTTTTATATTTGGGTTTTTCTTTCCATCTCGTGGCAGATGGCTTTGGTGTGTTTTACAGCTACCTTCTGAAATCAGTCTGTTATTTTGCCATTCCTTTGTAAGAGAGTAGCAGTGCTGAATCTTTATCATATTGATCGTTCCACAGGCTTTCATCTGGGGCCTAGGATAATACACAGCATTGTTATTGCATTATTATTTTTCATTTGTATCCTATTGATTTGCTGCCAGGAACTTACAGGTCAATTTGCAAGAAGATGGGCTATGATTTATTTTTTTCTAAAAGATTATGCCACAATGGGAACGCTTTTATAAGGCTGTCAGGTCTTTAGGTTTGTTTTTTCTCCTCTCAGGAGAGCAGCACATTCACAGATTAGTGGCAGGCACAGTTCCACCTGGATTTACACCCACAGTATCCATATGACTTTCACGTAATTCTTATGGATTAGTGGCTGTACACAAGCCTACACTTAAACTGGAATTTACTCCTGGGGAATGGTTCTTCCCTCGCTCTTCTCTGTACAACTCAGAAATAACAAAGTCAATACAGTTACACCGATGTGAAAGAGAGGGGGGAGACACTTTCTTCGTCTGATCACAAGAAGCCACCAAGGTTTAGCATCCCTGGGTGACAGGTGCTAAAAATACACATGAAAAGTTATTCTTGGTAGGTATTTTTCATCAGTTCACTACCAAGTAGTAGCAGTCCCGCTCCTAACAACTTAGTACACAGAAGGCCCACCTTGGAAACAAAATAAGGACTCAAATTCTCCTCATCTTGATTTGACTTACTGTTGTTAGATTGTAGCTACTGGGAAAGCAAGGATTATAAAAGTATGTGAAATTGCACTTCAGTTCCTTCAGTAAAAACTCCTGCTACATAATTTACAAGGGGTTAGCTTTTAATTGCTCCATGCAAAATGTGTTAAGTGCACTAGGCTGATGTATCCATACACCGTAGTGTGTACTGTTATTTTTCCCTGGAACCCATCCAGGTAAATCAAACCCACAGTGAGGGACTTCCAGTTCATGTTCTATTTACACTGTATTGAATTTTCCTGGCATCCTTTCAGCAGGAGCAATTTGACAAGGGAATTTTTTTATAGCACAGAACACCTTTTCCTGCCAGTGAAGATTTTCAGTTCTGGGATTGGTGTGATGTTTCATCCTGGTTTGTGGCACAGAATTGGATGCTGATGTTAAACCATGCTCTTACCAGCACAGGTCACTGGAAGCACCTTACCAGTTTGGGAAATTTTATTCCAAACTGCAGATCATTCACAGAGCTCAAAGTAAGACACAGCCCAATAAATGCCTCACTCATAATGTCTCTCACACCAAGATAATTATCAAGTAGCTGAACTACTGCCCTTATCTTATAGGAGTATTTCAAAGAATGTTTTCGTTTGTGTTCTTCTCCTGCTTGTCCAAGTTTTGCTTCACATTTTGACACCATTAGGATATAATTGTATTAGACAGGAGGAAGGTCAAATGAGATTTCCTGCTTTAAGTGGAGGTGTGAAGTCAAAAAATGTGCTGTGTCTGGCTGCTAAATGCCTGCTAAACCAAGCACAGCAGCACACACACACGTATATGTATAGCTTAATGCTGCAATACGTATTTATTTTAATACTTGAGGAAAAAAGATTACCATGTTCCAAGACTGCTGGAGACTGTCTTAAACACTGTTGTGTTTACAGACACCAAAAAACATTCCTCCTTGATAGTATTCATGACTGTTTAGGTTGAGTTGAGATTTTTTTTTAATTGGAGAATTAATGAAAAATACAAAATCCTTCAGTAGTTGCTAAGGAATCTTTGATTTTTTACATGTTTTTATATAAAAATGATTCCAAATGTTAGGTTTAGAACATCTAAGCTGTCGTTTCAAGATCTGTTCTCCTTTATAAGCATCAAAGGGGTTACAAAATGGTCAAAATCTTCTGTTTCAGTAGAGTTCAGTCAGAGGTTTTCCATCTGACAGCTCAACAAACACAAGGAGTTTCATGTTCTGCTTTAATATTAAATATTGCTTTATAAATCACAGTAACTGCTTTCCACCAAACCTGACTTCTGCTTTATTTCAGAGACCTGCCAAAGGAAAGCCTTGCATCTGTCAGTAACTTGTGAAAAGTGATTCCTCATTTCTGAGATACCTACCAGGAATGGGAGATTTAGCAAGAGTTTCTAAACTCCTCAGACAATTAGAAAATACCCCAAGCCCCTGCTGCAATAGTGAGTATGGATATTTATTTCTCAGCTTGGATTTACTGATTGACTGAGACATTCTGACTGCTACAATGACACTTTCAGAAGCTGGGATATTTGTAGAGAATCAGCAAGCAGGACTCTGAACTGAACCTAGTGCTGCTGTATTGCCTGCAGTCTGTGAGCAAACACGTGCACAAAGCCAGCATTTCGGAGCTTCTCTGTATATCTGGCACCTAATCTTTGTTAAAAAGTAACAAAGCAATGAAATAGTAGTTACCTCAGTAAAAATTCTTCTTGGGTGATAAATAATTAATTGCTTTAATTACTGTTTTTCTCCCAGCACTGTTAGACAGTGCCTGAGTGAAGAGGTGGTTCCTGTCATAGCTCCTGAAGTGTTCTTGGGGAAGCTCTCTGTTGAAGGCAGTGTTTGTGGTTTGGTGGAGCCCTGGCCAGTGTCAGGTGGGTCAGCTCCTGCAGGGCTGCTGCATCCTTGCCCAGCCAGCAGGTCACTGAAGGGTTACTGATGCACCATCTGTTGGCTTGGCTCTTGGAACGGGAATGATTCGTGGCAGGAGCCCAAACGATGAATAAATGCTCAGCCCTGGGTTGGGGATATAAACATATTTTATGAAGCTTCAACAGTGAGTTGATGTTAGTTCCTGATAATAAGGAGCCCTTTGGGGCATTTTTGTCTGTAAACCCTCCTTTCTTTTTGCTAACTTATGGAAGTACATCCCAGAGCTCTGGCAAGCCCCCACCTTTTGCACAGTGCTGTTCCAGAAGTGCCAAGCAGATCCAGGTCCCCGTGTGCTCAGCGGAGCCTCGGTGATCCGGGCTGCGCTCTCACATGCAGCAGCAAACACAAACTCTTATTACACTAACCTCTCATCTCACCTGAGGTGCTGTTGCAGAGCAGGGTAAGACACACACCTGCAAAGGGCTTTGGTGGTGCAGAGAAGCCAAAATCCCATGCTAGATCAAATCAGGCGCATTAAATGTCAACACCCATAACCTTCAAGTGGGATTAGGAAATTCAGTCACTGGATTATGCTGGACCATTTTAATTCTTCATAAATCTCTTCTGTGTCTTTTGGGATCAGTAATGAATGTATGGGATAGTAAATTACTGTGTGATCATATAAGTATTTTAAAAGTACCCCAATTTAATCTTTTTAATACAATCTCTATTACAAAGCAAGTGCTTCCTTGATATGAAAATCTGCCCTAGAAGTGATGAATGGATGCATTCCTGTGGGGTGGAATTAAAAAGGCAACTTCTGACTGTTGGGTTGAGTTTGTGTTCACACCAAAATTCAGCACCATCAGGGCGCAGGCAGCTGGGGCATCCTCAGGCTGTGCAGCCTCACAGTGGAGCAGGCTGGCTGTACAGATTGCTTTCCTTTGATATTTCAGGTCCCAAAATGGTTGCTCTTCCATGTTGATCTGAAATATGTTTACAAAATATGTGTATAATACATGTGTTGCTTGTATTGCAAGGTTTGGGGGGTTTTCCTTCACAAAATATAAACTCTGTCAGAAGTCTGTGTAAAGACCTTTATTTTGCAGAGTAGATTTTATGCAGCAAATTCAGCTGCTGCTGCAGTTGCAGCTGAACATGGTGGCCAAGTCCATTCTGACAGTGTCTGCAATGCACAGTCTCTTTTTTTTTCCCCCCCCAGAACATTCCCTACTCTCTTAGTATTACTCCTTTTATATGAGCATGCTTTTCTTAAAACTTAGAGTGGCCATTCAGAAAAATCCCTTTTCTTTTTCCCCTTCTTTGGGCAGGATGTCTTCCCGAGGATGATGTGTCACCACTTGAACAAATCAATTCTGAAGTGAGTCCTAGCGCTCCTTTTAACAATTAGCATTCCTGTTTCCCATGGCTCTTCCTTTTCAAAAAGGTCTAAACAGATCAAGTCATTTCTGCACATTCCCTGAAGTATTTTAGTATCTCAAGACAGACAAAAGGATCTTCAAAACTTTCTGAGTTGATTCAGAATGAGGTAACAATATCCATTTTCTCTCCAAAACACCACACTAAAGCAAGTGTCTGATTTCTCATTTCGGAGTGGCTCTAGAGCTGGACTCAGTGCCTTTCTGCATCCATTTAACACCAGGTACCTGGAAGGACTCCAGGGCCACACGGTGGGGTCATTTGCCATGTGTTGTACAGGCGCTGAGTCTGAACGAGCCGATGAGCTTACGCCCAGAAAATCTCTGACTCTACATAATCCTTGTGACCTTTTCCTCTGTCACTCATTTATCTGCACTTGGAAGAGGCTGGCATGTGGCTGATTTTATGGATGGCGTGCTGCATGTCCTGGGATCGCCCTTAATGTGCTGTAATTCTTTATGCAGTCATTAAAGCACTATTAGAGACCTCAGCCTTGGACTTTATATGGTCATTGGAGGAGTTTTACAGAGGTTATTATGGTATTGCTCTGTCTTGAACTACTCAGCAAGCACGAGGCAGCAATTACAGAAAGGGCTACTTAGCATCCAGCCTGTACACAGGGAGGTGGGGAGAGAGATTTCAGAGACATAATTCACCCATCCACCAGAGCACAATAAAACACCTTCTTTATCTCTGATTTTATTGGTTCTGTCTGCTCTCATCTGGTGCCTGAACATTTTATCTGTTCACAGTGCTTTTTTCTGATGCAATAAAAAGAGCAGACAGGATTTTGCCCTTTATTTAAAATGTTTTGCCACATTTAGAGGTAAATCACAGCCACTTTCCTGTGTCGTATATTTTCAGACTTGTCGGAGAGAGAAATGTTTTGATAGCAAGCGTGCACTACAGGGTCCAACCATGGTTGGATAGGAAAAGTCTCTTCCTACCACCTTGCTTTTCTTTGCTCTGATACAAACCTGTCCCTCTCTCCACATCTCTGGGAGTCAGGCACCCACGTTCCTTCATGCAGAGTGAAGGAAAAAAGGAGAGGAAAGATCTGGCTCCCAGTCCTACAAACAGAGTTAGAGTCATTTACATGAGGAATTCAGCAAGCAGAGATCTTTACTTTCAAGCAGATCTGTCTTTTCAGAAACAAGCTGACACTCTGGGCACCAAAACAGATCACAGGAACTACAACAAAAAGCAGTGTTCTGCCAAAGCTGCAGGCAGGAGTCTGTCAGGGAGAATGATGGAGCAAGAAGAGTGGTGTTCTAACAGGCAAAGGGGGAAGAAAGAAAAAGTGAAAAGCATAAGGAACTGGAAGAGACTTCAAGGGATACAACACTGTTTAATGGGGCATACATAAACTGAGAGACAAGCAAACCACAGTGCAGGGTGATCTGCATTTTTCCAAGACGATTTGTAAAAGGTGAAAAGTTGTAGATGAAATGCTTTGATCAGCCTTTATCTCCCTCTGCCTGTGCACTTGTCTCGTTCATTTCATGTAATAACCTCTACTAAACAGTTCAGAGGCTGCAGCATAATTTTGTTTAATTTTGTACCTTAAATTAAGGCAAAAAGCTGCAGTTCTGGAATTTCAAGCTTGTAGTACCTAATTGGCTAAAGGGAAAAATAAAGAAGTAAAGATGAATGACAACATTTCGTGTCATGTGAAAAATCAAGGCTCGTGCATCAGGGAACTTCAAAACAATTAGATTCACATAATTTCAGCCTATGTCTCAACCCTAAAATTGCATTAAAATTAAACTCTGCTTCTAATTCTCATTCAGTGGAGCTTAGATGAACCTCAGATTTTAGATATTCCCAGATGGGAGTTATGGGAATTGTTTTCTTTGCAACGTGAAGTGCCTAAAATGGGAAATAGTGGCAGCTTTGGGGGCTTTTTCTGCTTTCTTTCCTTTTTATTCCTTTCTATCCAACATGGCAGAAATACAATCTAATTGAGTAGCAGGAAGGCAAACTACATTTAGTTAGCAAGTGAGGGGAAAAAAAGTTAATCTTTCAGGCTTTGAAGGAGCTGATACCAGGAGAAAAACTGTGCCTGCAGTACAAAGCCAAAAGTTATCAACTACCCTGAGAGATGCTTTCACGAATCAACAATGAAACTAGGAACTAAAAACATAAAACTAGGAGAGGGAAAAAAAAGCATTGCTCTGGTCTGTGTCCCTAAGATGAGAAACTGAAAAGCTGCGAGTATAAAGCAGGTATGAGCTGGTTGTCATTGGAATGTCAGCTTCTGGCGGAACAGGAATAACTCAGAAGCCTTGGGGTGAGTCTCTGCTGCCTCGCTCACTGTACAGTGCTTTAATCAAAGCCCAGAAGGAGCAGTTTCCAGCCAGTCACAAAACACCACGTCAGGCTGTGCAGAAAGAGGAGTGCAGCAGAAATGGGGCTTCACCAGATCTATCTAAGATCTAGAACTGCTGCTAGACGAGGTTCAACTTGAATAATTTTCTCAGTTCATTATTTTGTCCTTTCACCCCAAATATGTTTAGCTGATATTTTGCCTCAACATGGCTTCTGTAAATCCTCATAGGATCCACCTTGGAAGCACTTCCAGGATGGAAATACTCTGACCTTTAGATTTTGACAGATGAGGTGCATATTCTCATATGCTCTATACTATTGACAATAATGGCAGTTCTTCCTCTTTTTTTTGCAAACAGTGTAATTTTTACATATTTGTATGACTTCATTATATAGTTACCCTCCTATAAAATATAATATATATGCCAATTCTTTCATTCCAGGGATGTGAGTGCGGTACCACATATTGATAAACACATTATACTGTTTACACCAGTATTTGCAATGTCACTCATCAAAAATGAGCAGTGCACAATACTCTGCAGTGTGAGGCCATTAATTTATCCACGGAGGCAGAAGCACATGCACGGCATGACTGGTGAGGCAGCTCCTGTCTCCTGCACTCAGAGGTGATTCCTTTTCCACATCAGCTCTGTGCTGGACTTTGCTTTTGCAGATGTTGTGGCTGGTGCCACATGATGTGTGGCAGCTTTGTAAGGGGGAATATCCTCTAGTGAGGATTGCACAGCAGTGCCAGTCAGCCCGGTTAGCACTTTGATGAAATGTAGAACTGGAGTCCAGAGGTAGGAACCAGTTCTTCTTTATTTCACTGTTTGAAATTTTTCCTTGGAGCATGTTCAGGGAAGGATGGGAAATAGACCTTTTCTCTTTCCATGGTACATCATACCCAACACTCCCACAGCTGAACTCGTAGGTCTGTACTTTCTGAGAGGAATTCAACAGAAAAACATTCAATCATGTCCCCCTAGAAGAAGCACCAGTTTTTGGAGTAATCCATCTGAAAGTATTTCTGTAAAACTTTCCTTTTAGTTCTTGATTCTGCTCAGACACATTAGACAGATACAAAGCCCTC
>VZUA01003978.1:17716-31774 GCA_013401035.1 Horornis vulcanius | reverse complement strand
TAACAAGCTTACTTTCAAGACATGTAATTCCACTTTCTAGGCTACTATTACTATTACTCTCATCTTCATTATTTTTGTTATTGCCCTAATTTCCTAACACTGTAGATTCTGGCATGGTGAGGCCTGGGGAGTGGACCAAGGGCAGTTGCATCCTCCATCAGTGTGCCCAAGGGGTCTTTGCTGTTTCCTTCATGGCCTGAGAGATGACTTTGATGAGAGACACAGAACACCTTGTATGATGGAAATCCTTAAACCAGCACCCAGCTGTCCATTCATGTTATTCATGACTGAGTATCTCTGAGTGAATTCACCTGCCTAAAACAATGGCAGACTGTTTGTGGAGATCCCTTCATATCAAACTGTTAAATGGATTTAAATTCCTTCTACTCCCACCCCATACCCAAGTGCCCCTGACATGGACTACCAAAATGACAAAAAGTTATAATTCCTACAAAAGTGGCACTTACTTCTCTCCACAGAAGCATGTGAATGTGGCTTGGGGCCAATTAGACAGGGGCAGACTGGGTTTGGGGCTTTTGAGAATGAGTGGCAGAGAGCTTCTCAGGGGTGTGAGGACAGGCTCTACTAGCCAGCATCAGTACCATTAAAGACCAGTTTGTCACTAGTTACTTTAGGTTTCACCAGCTGTCAAAACTTTTCTACAATAGGAACAATGACATTTGACCCATCACAGTAGTGGTGAGACTCTGAAAAACAAGTGCAGTCTCTTCTGCCCTACAGTGACCTCTTTAGACTCAGATTTGAGGCACGTGCAGGACACTGATTGACATTACCATTTATTGTGGCAATTTCAAAAGAAGTAGAGGTTTGGGGGATTTTTAGTGGGTTGTTTGCACATTAAATTCACTGTGTAGTTTGAAAGGCTTGGGTAAATCACATCAGGAGTTTGTAGATTTGTCAAGTTTGAAACTTATCCTTTGTTGGAAAGAACACAGAGAACACTTCCATCTTCGCACCTCCATTAGTGAATAATTTTAATTAATCTGGCCTACCAGAAATTTAAGAATGAGATCTGGTGAGTATATGTGTGTGTTCATGCAAACACATATAAATATGAAAAAGAAAAATGCATACATATGCAGAGACATGCGTAAAAAGTTAGTTTAGATTTACCTCAGTAGATAGTGTATATATACACAATATACTAAAATATAAAAACACTGACTTATTATATCCCAACAGAGTGTTGTTGAGCAAATTTGATTCATGACCAACATGGTGAGCTTCTTTCAGAGGTTCTTCAATTTAAACAAAAGTTTTCCAAATGCATGAACTTATCTACCTGTGACAAAAACGGCTCTTTTTTGTTGAACATTTACCATGTTAAGCTGTTAATGCAAGAATTGAGCAAACAAAAAAATAAAAAACCAACAAAAAAAACCCAAACAAAAACCAACAACATTCTGATTACTAAATTTGCTAATTTACTTAATGGTTTTACCAGGTTAATTGGATTTTGTTAATCTCTCTAGAATTAATTTTTCTATCCCTGTTCCCTTGAGAATTTTCCTTGCAAAAGAAGAAAAAAAAAAGCCTGAGAGCTTTAGTACTCTGACATTTTTGTTTCACATTAAAACAAATTTCAGAGTCTCTAGAGGGAACATTACCTCCAGCTACTTACTCCATATGCACTTGCAGAGAAAAATATGGAAGTACTTAAAATGCAACATTCTAGTGAATATCTGAGATTTACATATGAATACTCAGATATTTTCTCTCCTAAGCACCATAAAATCTCATCAGTCATTTCTAAAACGTTCTGAGTGCTGCTGTTTGCTGCTCTTTCAAAATTGTGAACACTGTCTTTAAGGACCCTCCATCACTGCCTGTTCTGCTGAAGTATTTTCTGTGAAGGCTGAAAGGAAGTAATTTCGAGCAATAAAGAACTTGAAACAACACAGGCAAATCATTCTTGTTTCTGCTTAATTTAAGCTATTTAAATGGAAGATTTTTTGTTTGTTCAGATCTCACAAAAAAGAATCCTCTTGACTGGATGCAGGTTGGACACAAGTCTGAAGGACTTAGCCTTCAGAAGAAAGCCTGTCTCCTGCTGTGCCAACTCCCACCGCTTTGGCATCTTCTCTAAGGAGTGACAGACAGAAACAAAACTGTGGTCCTTGACCTGCAGAACACTTTGTATACGGAGCTTCAGAGAGTTGGCAGGTCCAATCCTGGCTGATTTTCCGTCTGTGGTGGGGGCATTGTGGGACACCTCCACGTCCATCTTCCTCACAGCTGCACTAATGGCAGGGCTGCAAAACTGGACAGCACATTTCCTGGAAACTGAAATAAAGATGCAACACGCCCTCTGCCCCTTACTTCTGTGCACCTTGAAATGCCCTTATTACATCTAACAACTGCCATGTTGTTCAGTATTGAAAATCAACTCTTCCAGTGGAAGAAAAAAAATTCACATATTTGGTATTTATTTTTGTAATTAACTTTAATTGTTGCCTATTTCAGCCTCTGAAAAGATGAACTTGAAGATGGTATCATAGCATTTGTGTAAAGTTTTTGTTGTTAAGAACTATTGGCTCATTTTGTGGGGAGTTTTGGGTTTGAATTTTTGATTTTTTTTTCCCAGAAGAAACTTCTTCTGAGTCATGATTTTTAAAGTTTATATCTTAAATATTTATAAAGGATTGTAACTTAAATATTTATCAGGGGGTTTAGGCCTATATTTCACCTTTCTAGTTACATTTGATGTGTGCAAAGAAATTTTTATTTCAAAACTAATTCTAAGATTTAGCATATTCTATTTCTTAAAAAAAATTAAAAGCATCATGTACTTGTCAAAATATTTAAAATGCATTTTCAAAATGTGAATAATTTGTGAGAAATGATGCTCACTTTTAAAATTTCAATGGTTTATTAAACCTTAACAAAATACAACAAAGGACTGAAGAAGGAAAAAGAACAGCACACCGGGAGCCGCTGAACCAGCAGCCATGACCTTGTCTACAAAATGGCTGCTCTGCCTTTTATACCCCTGGGGGCCGCATCAGCCAATCCTGGCCCTTCCCAAAGCCTGTCAGTCAACTCTTCTTTGCTGTTTATTGGTGGAGGCTGCTTTCTTGCAACTTGATTGGAGGTCAGGTGTTGCCATGCCACGCCCCCAGTAACAAGCCTTCCCTCCTCCCAGCTGCCCCATGCAAGGTACGCGCCCTCCCTCCACATGTCCTGACTGCCAAGGCCTTCCCTTGGAGGCCTTTCCCCATGCAGAGAGGAAAGGGGACTGTGGGGAGAACAGAGGACAACAAGCAACAAATCACAACAACATAACTATACATCAAAAAAACTTCCCTTAACATACACGTAACCTCCACTCCTTAATTAGCCAACCATGGTATTACCCATCTATAACAAAGCACCTTTTCCTTTCCTGTAAGTCATTTGGCTTGAGCAATTAATTCTCTTTTTTGATTTTGATGATCTAATACTACTTCTCCTGAGTCAAATATAGTTTTGGATGAGCCATAATAGTATCTGTTGATGTGGGTGAGCATAGTGGAAACAAGAGTGGAAAAAAAAAGGTGACAAACAGGATTGGTTACTACTGTAAAAGGCAAGAGGGGTTTCCTTTTGATCAAGGTAGAGCAAGTCTAGGGAGAAAGAATATCTTCAGCAGTTACCCACCCAGCAGCACAGGGACAGTGACTAGAGGAAGGCAACACCACATCAGGATTTGCCATCACCATTCCCCAAAACTTTCCAAGTTTAGCAAAAGTTTTTTGGCCACGGCCATCTGCTCCTCCATACCCAGCTAGGTCCTCAGCTGCACTACTGTCCAGGCCTAGGGATCATGGAAAGGACAGTTCTCTCAGAGAAAAGGGACAAAGGGATGCCTCCCCTTGCTTCCAGAGTGGGCAGCATCTTTTTGCTTTAACAGTTATACAAGGGAAATGCAAAGGCAAATTCTTATTTCTAGGAGAACAGAGTGTACACAGGGAGCTAGGGGTCATTCCAGCCAGCAGAACTCAGTAGTGACACACACATGCAGTCACACACACACACTTGGGTTGCAACATGTAACCAAAGTGTGTATTCTGTTGAAACCAGTTGGGAGGTGTTGGGCTTTATCTCTTGTATAACCCATTGCTCGTAACTCCAGGGGGGAGGGGGCGGGTGCCTTCTGTTAATGGACCAGCTGTTACCAGGTGGAGCAATGTTCCTTATCTCTTCCATGACCCATCCTCCCTCCAGGGGAATATCTCCTGTTAATGGTCCATTAAGGCTCTCCACACGACTGATCCAATTACATCATCCCCGTTGTGAACTGCTCCACCCAGTGGGAGGAGCCAACCATTCCTACCTGGATAAAACCTGCAATGCAGAACTGCAGGACAGCCTGTTTTCCACTGGATTTCCTAGAGGAAGACTGGACCCATCTTGCCACCACTGGACCCTCCTACAGGATCATCTCTACTCCAACGGAACCACATCTGTCACTCCAGGAGGACTTATTTGGACTGCTACCAACACCCTGACCAACAGGGTGTCAGGTTGTATTCTGACTCTGTCAATGTTTCTAGGATTTTTTTGTTTGTTTGCTTGTATTTTTGTACTACTACTTTTGTATTTTTTAATATTCCTAGTAAAGAACTGTTATTCTTATTCCCTATATTTGCCTGAAAGCCCCCTTAATTGCAAAATTATAATAATTTGGAGGGAGGGGGTTTACCTTCTCCATTCCAAGAGAAGTTCCAGCTTTCCCTGGCAGACACCTGTCTTTCTAAACCAAGACAGACACACACTTGTGTCTTTTCTTAGGTGGGACAGCAGCTGGATGCACAGAGCTGTGTATCTAAAGCCATGTCTCTGGGCATGCCTAGCCCGTGTGTGCACCCAGGGACATGTGCAGAGCTAGTGCATACACACACAGGTACTTGACCACCTGCACAGAGCCCCAGCATGCAGCAGTACCTGTCAGCAGCACACACCTGCACACACACATGGAGCTGTGCATGCCCAATCTGTGCACTCTAGCACATCTGTGCTACACAGACACTCACTTAGGTATAGTCCTTGCTAATGCACACGTGCTTACAAGGATGAGACTTGCTTGCACATAGGGTCTGTGCACACTACCACGTGCATACAGAGATGTGCTCACCAATGTGTGCAGTGTCATACACATCAACACACACGTATCTCACAGAGGGCTATGCTCACACTTGTAGAGCCTTTACACACAAGCACGGAGCTGTGTACAAACCTACTCACACCTGAGTGTGTGCAATGTAACGTACAAGCACACAGCAGAGCACACAACATGTGAGCACATGAGCATATCTATGTGCACAGTGCTGTGCACACTAGCATACTTGTACACTGTGTAAAGCAAGACGTACACTCACATCTGGGCATACTAGAAAACATACTTGCACACAGCCATGCACACTGACACACCTGCGCACCTCAGCACTTCTGTGAGCACACAGAGCTCTGCACATCAGCACCTACAGGCACAGCATGTGCATACTCACACACACTGGAACACATATAAACAGCACTTCCCAGAGCCCTCTTGGAAAGAGAACAGTCAAAACCAGATCATGCTGGATTCTTGCCTCCTGCCTCTTACTCTACAAGGGCAGGGCACAGAACTGATCATCTTTTTACTGTCTTGTCTTCCCCAAGAGCTTGACCAGCATGAAGGGGAGGATTAGAGGGATTTATTGAGGATCACTGTCAGTTCATCAGTGGTTTATGAGAGGAAGGGAAGGGGAAGTGTGGGTGACAGTAGCTAAACTGTTGTGTTTTGTCAAGGGGTACCTCTTAACCTTTACTTGAATGGGGGTACCTGTGGTCCTAATTACTGTGGAGGGCAGCTCACTGTCCCCTGGGGATCAGGCATACCCATTAAGAAAAGCTCCAAGCTTCTCTGCACGATGACAGTGACTTTGAAACAGAGTTCATCAAGATTATCTTGGACTGAAAGAGGGAAAGGAATATGCATGGAAAAAAATCTAAGCCTTTGACACCTAAGCTCTTCTGTTAACGTGAAAGAGAAGTAACTTGTTAGTGCTAAATTTGAGTGGAGAACAACTGTTCTGTGTTACATGTGATTAAAAAATAGTGTTCACAGAGAAAGAGAAAAAGGTAGGAGGTGGCAACAGAAAGGAGTAAAACAAAGCATACTCTAAGCCAATGTTTTTCTAGAATCCAGCATTTTTGTTTGGAGGGAGTGGGGTTCAGAGTAGCTTTCTTTTGAGATTCAGGACTGAGAGCTCAGAGCTAGAAGGGTTGTTCAGGGAGAAATCTCTCTCTGATCTGTACTGGGGTTGTCATTTAGTTTTCATTCAATTCACACCATGGCCAGTATACATGGTGGAACTCAATTTCCCTCTCAGTCCACTCTATAACAAAATACTGCATAACATTATCTTCACCCTTGGCATTGGGGTCACATCTCTACCAGGCTAGTCTTCTTCCCGAGGGGGCTGTTTAGGGGTATCTTTTCATTTCTTTCTCCCTTCGGGGATTTTTTACTTGCTCTAAGTCCCATTTTTCTAGCAGCTCTTGACTACAAAAGCTCGCTTTCCTAATAGCCATGAGAAGAAAAAGAAAAAGAAAGAAAGAAAAAGAGAAAAAGGAACCTGCCTTCCTCTAGGAGAGCAAAAGCAAACAAACAACTTGGCGAGGAGAACCAGTGAGAGATTAAGGCTATCTCTGTCCCGGTCTTACTGCCTCCTGCTCAAGCTGGCCCCTCTGCCCCTCTCTCCCTACTCCCAGTGACACCATCAACACCGTCCCTCACACACCCCCACACCCCCCCGCCCCTGCTGCCACCATACACCACGGTGGCCCAGCAAGGGCGAGCTCCACCCTAGTGGCTTACTCCAGGAGCACAGCTGGGAGGCTCATAAACAGCTGCCCTTGCCAGGGAGCCCAGGGGCGAGACCGGTGCCTCACCTCCCTCTCTCACCCTCTCTCTCTCCCTCTTGACCCACCTGTCAGGGTAGTGGCTGCTGCCCTGTACTCAGGACTGTGGCAGGCTGGAAGCCGGCCCCCTCTAGCTGGGTTGGCAGCGCCTGAAGTTACTGCGCAAGGTGCGCACTGGAAGCTTATTGCACCAAGCGCTGCCAGCTCCACTGCCCCACATGGATTCGCTCCCACCTGTGGTCTGGGGACACCTGTACCACTGGGCCAGTCCCTAACCACTGGCAGCACCATGTGCAACCATGCTCAGAGCACCAAGTCGCCGCTACCCCCTCACTGGGTCAGCAGCATGCGAAGTTTATCCCACTGAGTGCTGGCATGCACCATTGCCCCGTGTGGTGCCCCTGTGCCCTCCGGTCTGTAAACCCCACACAACTCCCCTGTCCACAGTCCCCACTACTCATGGATTTTTCTTACTCCTCTTTTACTCGTATCCCACCAACCTGTGGTTCCCCCACTTCCCTATCAACTGCGCATCCCACCATATATCCGGCAACTCTCAACCTGATGTTCCCAGGTGTTCTTGAGTTCCACTCCTGCTTGTGGTTTTCTTCACTCACAGGTTCTGCCCAACCATCCTATGTCTCTAAGCTTCAATGGACCCTGGTATGGGTCCTGCGCAGTACTGCCTGAAGCTGGATTCATGCACTCAGATTATGAGTGATTAATCTGGCCAAAACAGGTATCAGGTTGGTGCCTTTTCCCCCCAGTCTCACTCACACCGCTTCACTCACACCTCAAATGCATGCTTGGCTTCTAAACATGCAAATACTCATAAGCCTCTTGATTTTTCTGTCTGAAGTTTTTTCCAGGGGGCTCTTTCACTTCTTTCCCCTCTTTTGTTATTCAGTCTCTTTTTGCCCCCAGGGTGTCAACCTTCAATCACTGTTGACCTGAAGAGAAGCTGATCTAGCTGCCAAACTCGTGACAAGGCATGCCTCCTTTTCAAAATCTAGAGCCATGGAGATGAGGTTTTTTTATCCCAGACTAAGCCCCCATTTGTGAGAAATGATGCTCACTTTTAAAATTTCAAAGGTTTATTAAACCTTAACAAAATACAACAAAGGACTGAAGAAGGAAAAAGAACAGCAAGCCGGGAGCCGCTGAACCAGCAGCCATGACCTTGTCTACAAAATGGCTGCTCTGCCTTTTATACCCCTGGGGGCCGCATCAGCCAATCCTGGCCCTTCCCAAAGCCTGTCAGTCAACTCTTCTTTGCTGTTTATTGGTGGAGGCTGCTTTCTTGCAACTTGATTGGAGGTCAGGTGTTGCCATGCCACGCCCCCAGTAACAAGCCTTCCCTCCTCCCAGCTGCCCCATGCAAGGTACGCGCCCTCCCTCCACATGTCCTGACTGCCAAGGCCTTCCCTTGGAGGCCTTTCCCCATGCAGAGAGGAAAGGGGACTGTGGGGAGAACAGAGGACAACAAACAACAAACCACAATAACATAACTGTACATCAAAAAAACTTCCCTTAAGGTAAATCACTGCATATGCATGGAAAACTATTTAAGCCTTTGACACCTATGCTCTTCCCTTAACTTGAAAGAGAAGTAGCACTTGTTAGTGCTAAATTTGAGTGCAGAATGACTGTTCTACCCTTAACATACATACAACATTCATCCCTTAATTGCGAGAGCCAACCATTGCATTACCCATCTATAACACATGTAAACACCCATTTTGTTTAACTAGAAAATTCAGAGTAGAGAGATTCTGAGCTACCAGAATTTTCTTTCAAAACCAAAAATAATGTTTTTGATTTTCTCTGAACATTTTTATCTTGGGGTTTCTTCTCATTAACACTTATTTTATTTCTTCAGAGCTGGAAGATTCACAAAAGAATTTTTACTAACACCTTAAAATAAAGACATATTTATTCTTAGTGTGCACACTCAGAGACTTTTCAGTTCCGGTAAGTAACTAAATGATCAAATTTTTTACCTTTTACCTTAAAGAGTTTCATTTGGAACTAAAAATGGGACAGGAAGAATCACAAAATTAAAGCTCATTTCCACTTTCCATATTTTTTTCCACTAAAGAAGAGTCTGGATTTATTGCAGAGTAGATTTATACCTATGCCCAGCACAATAGAGCTAGCACATGATTGAAGTCAAATGCTAAAATATATGCCTGATGACAGTTTATTATCATTTATTTATTAAGTCTGATGTTTTCAAAACTGGCACCAGCTGAATGAAAATATGACCTTTCCATAAATCTTAGGAATGTGTCCTTGTGACATACAGTATGTAGGATTCATATTTATTTATTAGTATTAATATTTATCTTGAGCATGCACAATATCCTTGAATCCTTGTTGTTTCATTAATTCTCAACATATTCAGTGACTGATTTGTTTGCTCCCAAGTAGCTTTTTTTGGGTTTGGGGTTTGTTGTTTTGGTGTGGTTTTGTTCTTTTTTTTTTCCAGAAAAGGATCAAAGAAATAATAAGATATCTTTGCCAATCCTAACATAAATAATGCAAAGTACCTTACATGGTACCATATCTCCCAATAGAACTTCTATACACAGTAGAGCTCATCTTTGACAGCCTCACAGTCAGTGAGGCAAGTGTATGAAAAAAAAAACTGTGTTTATACTCAAGAGGGATTGCTGTGTAAGCAATGGTTTCTCTTCCAAAAGTCTTCCCTACATGGGGAAGTTTAGTCACATAACTGCTCATGTACCAGTAACACAGATATAGCCCACCTGTATAGCTGAGAAAATGGATTCATGCACAGTTCTATCAAGCACATCAACTGTCATTTTGTTCCTAATGTGGACTGTAGAAATCTTGTTTGAAAACATATTAGATGATCATGATGGAGCTGATGTAAAGGAATGAGGTAGCAAAGGTCTTAACATTTTCTTCAAATATTGTTTGCTTCCCCATAGGCTTAAGAGTTTTTGTCTTTTGCTCCATTAAGGCAATGGATTTGGAAATTGATTCCTCTCTCTCCAACCTAGCCTAAGGTAGGATTAGTTCTGTTTGTGTGGGACAAGTTGTGTTTTAAGCTAGATTTTTGGACACAGCGTATATAGTTTCACTCAACTAACTTTGCCAGCTGTTTCTGGCTCTATATTCCCCATCCCCAGCCACACAAACATGTAGCAATATTCCCAATCTTACTAATCTAATAACTGATTTACATTGCTCCAGGCTAAAAAAAAGAAGCCAGCACCTCACGAGGCATCCCATTAAACCCCAGCTGTCCATCCATGTCTTACCTTGTTATATAAGATACCAAACACTGATATGTACTTAATATAACAGCAGAAAGTTGCATTAACCCTTTTTCCACCCTTTTTTCCCCTGTTCTTTCTAGTAAGGTTTAAGTTCTTAAAGGCTTTTATTTTATGTATATTTTTTTCTTATACTTGTATAAATAAGCCAAAATGTGAAAGGAACTAGAACACTTAATTCTCCACCCAGTGTTCATTAGATGTAAACAAGGGAAGTGTTCAATGGAGTTCAGTTTCTGATATTTCTTCTCATCATAAACAGAGAATCAGAGTTATCAGAGAAAAAAATGCTATTTAACTTAGTCACCCTTATATTCATTTCCACACTGTACTTAATACACTATTCCATCATGGAAGTGATTATTAGTTTTTATTAGACAACAGAAGGAGATGGAACAGAAGTGCACAAGATTAGGGAAGTATTAGTCAAAAGACAGCAAATAATGTACTTCGACTTTTCTCATGAAATCGATTAATCACAATTTGTATTCCTTAACATTTCTGTTACCAACGCCAGTTTTCTTATTCCTTCAAAAGACACCTATTTTTCTATTAATTACCTTACTTTAAGTATTAGTTATATTAAAATAATGGGCATTTTTCAATATCTGTTTTTCTTTTTTTTTTTTTTTCTTTCTGTACTTTCCTCTGGACTGTAAGAAAAGGCAAATTTCACTACAGCAGTCATAATCAAAAGCTTATGTCCTCAGCAGGAAACCTATCCTCCTTTTCTCTCAGAGAGGCACGGAGCCTATTTTGTCTGTGCAGCTTATCATTCTCCTGCACAAGGTTAGAAAAAAAACAGGCTCAGATCTGGGTTTAGACCACAGATACATTTTTGTGTATGTCTTGCCAACCACACATTCTTGTGCTGGCTCCTGCATTCTCTAGCAGAGAATGTTACCATACTGTTTGGCCACAAAGGTATCCCAAAAGCTCCTAGTTTTCTCAGTGAGCCTGGAACAGACACACCAATAAATCAATCTCTATTTTTTCAGCATTTAGAAGATGCCAAATATACCTGCTCAGAGTGTTGTCTGCTGAGACAGCATCAGAGACAGAGTCTGTGGTTGGGAGGGCAGTGTTGGCAGCAGTACACAAGACCTGTGTGCTGCTGATGTGCGTAGAGAGTGTCCATCTCCTGGATAGACACAGGAATGGCTGCCTGGCAGCCACAAAATCCTGAATGGGGACCAAGTGTTTCTGTCTGACTTAGGCTCTTCTCTCAATATGGATTTTGTAAAAATATGGATTCATAAGAGAACACACACTGGAGGTCTCATCAGAAAAGCTATTGACATAACATCTCACTTACCTGAGACAAAAGAGCAGCAGAAATTTCAACAAAAAAAATTAGTGTCACCACAGGACAAAATCTGTGACATTTCTTCTGTGAAAAGGGGTCATGAACTACAGGACTTTGGTTCCTTTATGAACATTTAAAACAACCTGTGAGAATTATTTGAGATGCCACCCTTAGGAGTGAGGTCTCCTATCATATTTTTATTGTGCAGTTGACAGCTGCCAAGTGTTGAAGACATCACATTTCAAACCCCCGTCTTTTGAAATGCCCATCTTAGAAGAGGACAGCTAATTCCCTGTACCAGGATATACTAACTCTCTGTGTTTCTCTTTGTATATCTATCTGCATGTCTGATTTCACACTGTACTTGCATATTGTTGCAGTGAAGGTCAAGCAGGATACTGATTTTATTATAGGTCTAAAGCCACAGCCCAGCTTCACAAAATTTCCCTGTTCAAAACTCCACGTCCTTCATGAGGTCTTTTCATGTCCTTCAGCAAGACTTTTGCAAAACATACAGTTGTAGGTTTAGACCTCAATAAATGGTACTGTCGTTATTATTTATACTATATCTGCACTGTTGGACACTGCGATAGCCAGAACGAACAGATGCTCAGGAAATTATTCAGTGGCATATGGCTGACCTTGTCATCTCATAGAAGGTTTTGTAACACTGCTTGTATTTCTTTTTTATATAATTACAGAAAACTATTTCATGTTTGCTCATGCTTGCTGAGAATAAGGAGGGCAATAAATCTGGATTACAGAGGAACATGAGTACAGTTTACAGCAACAGTATGGCTTAAATGAAACGTCTTATCATCTGACTTGAAATTACATTATTGTAACACTTTGGAGACTTGAGTGAACAATTATAGAAGTAATATATCTGCATCACCACAGAAACACAAGTACTTGCAGAAAACTAAAACTAAAAATCAGAACAATTTTCCTGAAAATCTTGCCCTGGAAGTATTGCATGTATTTTCTATTACCTCATAAAATCTGCTGTTTCTTATGGTTGAACTGAGTCCTGAAGATCACCTGAAATGATATATCAAGTTGGACTAGATGAGAGAACTATCTCAGCTTTAAGCAAGGACAAGAAATTGCAGTGGCAGAAATCACAAAGTGTAGTATAAGAATCTCTTCAGAGAAATGGTAATAACCTGTGTTACTGGTGTGCAGTTTTTTGACACTTTGTCTTCATGAACATATAGCAATGGATTATTTCTCAATCACAGAAATGTCACTTTTTTATACCAATTATTTTTGACTGTTAGTCTTTAAGCCATTCATCATTTTTCTGTTCTTCTGTCAAGCTTTGGTCATTCCATCAAGGAATAGTTAGGGAGTTTGGGGAATTAGATCCCTAATTACATGAGAATAACTAACAAATTGAAACTAATAGCAGTAATATTTCTTATATAAAGGACTAAAAATTATTCACATAAATGGTTTGGATCTCTTCTTAAAAAATTGGCAACACAGCTGTCCACTTTTTTATAGCTATTATTTCTGTCTGAAAATTAGCACATTCTGAGATGGTGATGAGTGACTATGAAATGTGAAGGTTGCCAGCTGTAGTGAGATCAAAGATCTCTTTCCCTGCCTGTAAATTGCCACCATAAATGTACTGTCACAAACCACAATGCTATAAGACATGTGTTGGCATTTCTCTGGTCAAGAAATTATATAACCTCATATTGGTTTTCAACACCTGCACTATTTACAAGCATTTGAGTCCTTGCCGGCTCAGTCCCTGAGGACAGCAATGCAGTCTTATGATCTGTTAACCATGAGGATTCATTTCTGTTGTCATGTTTTGCTATAATTAAAACTGCCTGTTCAGTCATTTATAGTAAGCCTGAAAACCCAACTCAAAACAGAGGAGCTGGGAATACACTTTCCAAGCCATGCATGGGCTACTCAGGGTATATAAATAAAACACTCCCTTCACTTTTTCCACTTTTTTCTTCCACCTCTGTGTCCCATTCTCTTCTATCCCCACTGCTCAAATACCTTCCAGCATTTATGGCTTTCTAACCATATTGTTTCTAAACCCTTGAAGTTCCTCTTCTAAAGAAAGAAAAGGAGGATGAGTATCTCCTGCCTATGGTGGGAAGTGATACAGGATTTAGAAATCTTGGAAATACTGGTCCAGGAAATCCATAAGAGATAGTTTCCCATTTTTAAAATATTCAGACCAAATTCATTCTTATGTTCACATAGTACAGTGCATTGAATCTGGATTGAACAATGAATTTCAATTATAATAAAATATATTGTTGGGTCCACCTACTTCTAGAGCTTTAGGGTGGGTCTTTAAGAAGCCCTTGTTTGCTCAGGAGAGGTCTCATGAAAATTTATTTAAAGTGAAAACCAAGCAAAAAAACTGTATACAAGAATTGTGGGTTTGTGGACATCAGGCAGTCAACAAAACAGACACAAAACAAATGCAAAATGTGCAGATTTTGTCTGAAATCAAGTCAGGCACCATCAGGAATATTTAACAGGTTAAGTGTATGTCTTTCACTGGGTTGTTTG